>BCLF01000101.1:413816-427506 GCA_001602275.1 Zoysia japonica | reverse complement strand
AAAAAAAAACACCCAAACTCCTTAATTTAGCTTTTCTTTATAAATCAAGTTATATAAATTATCTTTATAATTTAGTTTAAAATAAATTGTCATGGATCCAAACATACCCTTAGGTGATTGAAAGGTGGAGTATTGAGGAGGTATAGAAATAAAAACTACTCACTCCGATTTTAAATTATTGACACCGTTGACTTTTAACATTAACTTTGACTATTGGTCTTATTTAAAAAAAATTCCAATGTGTAAAATTATTAGTTGTGATTTAAATTGCACTAATGATAAAATCAAATAATAACAAAATTACATATTTGAATAAATTTTTTGAATAAGATAAATGGTCAAAGTTGATGTTGAAAATCAATGATGTTAATATTTTAAAACCGGATGGAGCAGAGAAATACATCAACAATCTAGATAAAGAGTAGGACCTAGAGTTCTCTCTATTATCGACCTACTAGAAAAAGAAGTCCACCCACAACAAAGTCCTATCAGCCCAATGAAGAGACTGTATCCGATCTTGGTTGCACGGTCAAAAAAAAAAACCTGGTTGCCAACTTAGTATAGAGCAGTTGAACCACCATTCTCATATTAATTAATCTACTAACCAGTGTGTGCATCAACTTTTGAAAACTCGACGGCGGGGTGCATCAACTTTTGAAAATTCAAAGGTAAATTTTTGTCAAATAAATAATGGAAACACGCATATTGCGAAAGGGTTTGTGGACAAAGAAAGACATGTGAAAGAACTAAGGAATTTTTTAAAGTTACCGCCCTTTTGACTTGTATGAACTAACTAATTCGGCTCCTGACATCATGGGTAATGTATGCGTGTCCAACAGAGGAATGTTTAAACAGAGCAATGCAATTGTCAAGTTCTGAATTTTTTTTTGACTTGTATTTAAAAAACAGCAGCATTAAATTTAAAGGCAATAACAAACTGACGGCAGGGAACGAGGTTTGGTGTTGAAAATACTAGGTGGCTTCCTCCTCGTGGACTAGCTAGGTGGCTTCCTCCTCTCGCTCTCCACGTGTCAGTATTCCACCCACCAGCGAATATAGTTTTGCATGACAGCCTAGCTAATCAAGACTCGGTAATTTATCCTAGCAGTACTAGTCAAGGTGTCTCGTGGAACAAAACAACACTCCTGCAACCTAACATCTCTTGTTGAATCTCATATAGTACCCGCATTTTTTCAGTTTGACTTTGAATTTATCCATTCTTCATCAAAATCGAGCCAAATAAAGAACAAAATGGAACGTGAAATTCTTCAATAGAAGTGCGTGCTACAAATAATGCTTCCTGAAACTAGAATCCAAAAGAAAATTTGGTAAAAAAGTCCACAATTTAATAAGCCCAAAACTATTTTTAAATAACTTTCATAAGCTTTCCAATGTCTATGATTTGTCGCTATACCCACAAATCATAAACACATGTGGTTTATATGTCATTCACACAGATGACAAATTCATCAAAAAATAAGGTTTCAAGTCTCAAATATACAAATTTCTCCATTTTCTTCCGTGGTCCGAGATCTTTGGGTTGGGCCGCGATGGCATCGGACAAAGAGAAAGTCTCTCTGGTGTTCCATCGCGCACAATGCCCTGCTCGACGGCACCATCGCTTAGAGTGGAGGACGGGCTTGCTTCCACTCCGTGGACACATGGATATAGATATAGATACGGTAGTGTAGACAGGGAAGCCACGCCCTTTGGCCCCTCTTGGAGCTCGGTGTCACCATGATTGATTCATGCATCAAGCTTCTCATCAGCCAACGCTGTGGAGGCTCGCCGTGCGCACGCCATGAGCCCATGACCCGACGGCACCACCAGATGTCCATGGACGTCGCCCACGGTGCAGGCAGCTTCACCGCAGTCGGCCGGGAGAGGTGAAGGATCAGAAATTAAGGCCTCGTTCGTCTGTATGGGAATTGTTCTCGACGTGGATTTATTTTAGGTTTGATTTGAGTGGATCTAGACCCTCTCTCTCAAACCATACCCAGATTAATCCCCTCATGGATTCATTGCCATGCGTGAAAAAAGCATATTCGGCAGGCATGAATTCTAACCAACCGGAACCACAAACCATAGCACCATTCGGCAGCTGTACATAGCTAATGCAACTACATACAATATTTTTTTACAACAAAAAATATATAGATAACAGAATTCTTGCATGGTCGATTCAGACAACAAAATCATTGTTGCATGTCCGGACAACAAAAAAAAAGCAATTTTTTTGAACCTTTTATGCTAAGTAGATGTACAGCTGCTGTAGTACAACATGCAGTTGTATCCTCAAAGCAAAAAGTTTTGAATAAACTGAAAGAGATGTACTTGAAAAAAAATGCGTATACCAATAGTCAGCTAGACAATCTCAAATTCTCACAAGGCCGAAACAGTGAGAACATTGGCAAAGGACACAATCCATAATGTAAATCAAAGCATCTTGATGCTGTAAAAGAAGATTACATGAATGCACTACATTAGCGACCATACAAGACAAAGAGCTAGATGCTTCGGTCAGCGAGTGGAAGCTTAGGTTGTGGACTCACAACAGAGAGCATGATTTACTATATAGTTGACTCAACAGCTCTGCAGGGACTAAATAAAATAAAGCAAATTAGTGATCGTACCATGGTGAGAACAAAATTAAGAGAAAAAAGGCCAGTAACCATCAGGAGCATGGTCATTTTGCCAATCAGTTTGGTTAGCACACTGAATTTTGTTTCCAAAGGTAAAAGCTTTGAGCTTATAAATATATAATCAGCTGAAATTTTGCACATACAGAAACAAATTAACATCAAAGCTACCATAACAATCAACTGAAGTCTTTCACTAACAATCAACTTGCAAGATAGATCAGGATCATCCATAATTTTATATAAAGAGAAAGAATGGAATTAAACTGGCCTGGGCAGCCAAAAACAATAAGGTGTGCTTCTACATGATATTTTCTATGCACACCTTCCAGCACAAACAGGAAGCTGTTGGCAGCAAACACATAGCTATAGAGTATATCCTAAATTACTACTCGTAGTAGCATTTCTACAAGATATTTTTTTATTCACATTATTTACATTATCTTTGAATAATGTTCCTCGAGTAGAACCAGTGAGTGGTGGTACCGGTAGGCAGCAAAGATCCTTGAGCATAAAACGAAGCGGCAGCCAGCATATCCTGTCCTCAGAATCCAAGGGCATGTCCAAGAACAAGCCAAGATGACCGGCATCTGGAGAGCATTTCTTTACATGAATGATGAAAAAAGAAGGAGAAAGAAAGCAAATAATTCAGTAGAGTAGCATGGCTATGTATGTGCTGTCATGAAAAAAATTGGAGAAAAAAAGCAAATATCACAAACAAGTAGATTCAGCATCTAAGAATAGACTGGTCAAGATTTTAAGGAGTAGAGAGAAGGAGCAGAGATACGGGAGATGACGGTTACGGCGACAGGCCCTCAACCTCCCTCTCCGACGGTTCGCCGCGACTCCTCGACGGCAAGCGTGGAGAGCAAGTCGCCGGTGACTGCGGCTGCCACGTTGGAGTGCGCTCCTGCACCGATGGTCTCCGTGGTCAACTGCGGGAAGGCATCGACGCAGGGTTATCCATCGTCTGAGCCATTCGATCGGCAGCAGGCGCTCAGATCTGAGGCTCGAGCCTCTAACAATGGCGGACCCGGGTGTTAGCCGAAGGGGGACATGATTTCACCGCAGGATACATCGATAACTCCTCATTCTCCCCCTTTCTCAAGTTCGCGACCTAACCCTAGCGTGGAGGGCGACGTGGAGTGCGACGGCGGCGATCTTCCTCATCCGGTAATCCCACCCCTGCACTTCACTTCACTTGCTGGTTTCTTCCCCCGCGCTAGCGTTGATCCGATCGGTTTTGGTTGGGCAGGCATGGTTAGGGGCGATACGAAATCGTTCGCCCAAGCAGTGAAGACGTCGCCATCTATGAATGCTCTAGTGGTGTTCATCCACATGAATCAAGGTAACAGGGGATTCGCTTCAGGCTCCTTCACATCGGGGCGTGGGTATGGTAGAACCTACACACGTCCCTCTAGGGCTAGGGCGAACTCAGAGGTTTTGGGGAGGGCGTTTTGGTTCTAGTTACAGTGAGGATTACCAGTTCCAAGATCATCAGGTGGATGCACATGATGGTTTCCAGAGGGTTCATACTTTTGATCAGTCATCGGGGGGGGGGGGGGGGGGGGGGGGGGGGAGGGTTGGTGACCAGCAAGGGGGAAGGGGGCCTATAGATGAAAGCCATGCTAAGTGGATTCCCAAAACTTCACCTCGTGAGGAACCCAAGATGAAGCAGTGGGTAGAGGTTAAACCAAGTGAGTCTCCACAAGAGGGTAATATGTCTCAACAATCATCTTAACTTGATTCTAGTGGTGGGCAGAAAGAGCAGGGGGGTAGGAATCTTTCAGAGCGGCAACCCAGCAGGCAGGGCCATGGAGTGGTTTTCTATTGTGAGGCTTGTGGATCTCCTGACCACCCAGTTGGGTTTTGTCCGCATATTATGAGGTGTAAGCACTGTGGTGACAAAGATCATGGGATAAAAATTTGTCCCCAGAAGAAACCTTGGGAGTATATAGCTCAACTTTGTGGGGCTCAAGCTTATAATCAAGGCTTCTTTGTCATTGAAAATGTTCCTAATATAGCTGCACTTAGGGAAAGAAATTGCACTGTTTTGATTACTGTTACAGAAGGCACTGCTTCTGCTCATCAGATTGAACTTGAGATGCAATCTTTTTTTTACTGTTGGGTGGAAATGTAAAGTTAAACAATGGAGTGAGAAACAATTTAGTATGAGGTTCCTAGCTCTGCTAAGATTGAAGAATGGTCTAGTTTTAAAGCTGTGAAAATGAAGAGTGCTAATGCTAACATTAACATAAAACCTTGGGATACAGCCGTTGGGGCTAAGGGGGAACTACAAAAAGCCTAGTTCAGGGTCAGAAAAATTCCTTTGGAGAGTAGATCTGAACCAGTGATTTGTGCTGTGGGTTCTCTTGTAAGCAAGACTCTTGATTTTGATGAGTCTAGCATTATGAAAGAATTTGTGAGGATTAAGATTGGTTGTAGGGATATAACTAAAGTTTCTGTAGTGGTAGAAGGGCCGATTGATGACTACTTTTATGATTTCTTATTTGAGAGGGAGAGTCATATGGAAATGCCTAATCCTAGACAGAATGTCTATGTGAGGGTGGATTCAGGAAGCTCAAAAGCTCCTATGGAGGAAAATGCTGCAAAGAAAGTTAAGCCTAACCAAGAGCTTTCTGCTCCTTCACAGAATGCTTCTTTTATAAAATCTGGGGATAAGACTTATAAGAAAATTGCTACAACTCTGCATCTGATGAACACTCAGGATTCCAAGAGTAGCAAAATCAGTACTTCGTTTGTGTTGAATCCTCCCAACACTGGGCCAACTGCAGATGATTTGGATCTGAGGGAGACAAGATTGATGCTATGAAGAATCTGAATGTAAGTGAAGAAGAAGAAAGTTAGGAAGGGCATGATTCAGCATCTGATATCAGGTATAAAGAATTCTCTAGAGTCTCAACTCAACGAAATTGGATGATGAGATATTCTAATCCTGTTAACATTGAGAAACCTGTTATGGATATTGTGGGGATAAACTTCCTGTCATTGAGGAAGAAAAGTATGAAATGGAAATCTCTGATCGGTCTTAGAGATAAGAAAAGATACTCCTGTTCAAAGACAAGAAGTTGTTAAAGTTATTCAAGTTGTCATAGATCAAGTTGTTGAAATTAAAGCTCAGGGTGGAGATGAGCAATAAATAGATAAAACTGAAGCCTCTGCTTTGGATGTCCAAGCAGTGCTTCCAATTAGACAATCCAAGAGGAATTTGGGCAACAATACGATAGTCTTAGAAGCTCCAGAAAAGAGAACAAGAAAGAGGAATCTTGAAGGTACACCTCACACTTCTCTAGCTAATAATTCTTTTGTTGTTTTATCAAATGAGGAGATTGCTGATAAAGCTAATAATATGGGAGCTTTACTTTCAAAAGATGATTTTGATGTGCTTGACATGCTTAGAAATTTAGAAGCAGCGAGATGTATGTTGCATGCTAAGAAAGTTGTAGAAAGCTCTTCTGAACTTAATGAAAATATAGATGAACCCTCTTTCCCAAAAATGATACAATGGATGGAATTCGATGAATCATCTGATCCCGAGGGCTTTACAGTAGCTAGTAGTAAAAAAATCCAAGAAGAAAAATAGAAAATTGTTGAAAAATGTCTCTAAGCAAATTCAAAACAGATATCTGATGGCAGGATCTGATGGTGAGCAACCTCACATCTCACAGAGACCTGTGAGCAACCTCACATCTCACATCTCATAGAGCAGGAGGCTTGCTTACTGGTATTAGTAAATATAAATTGGATGTGTTGAGGGTTGTTTAGGGCATTTATATCCTGGGTGTTGGTTTAAAAGATAAACAATTGAATAAAGAATGGAATTTGTTAAATGTCTATGGTCCTCCTCAAGATGAGAATAAGTTTGAGTTCTTAACAGAACTGGCTTTTTGTTCTCGTAATACTCTGCCTATGATCATTGGAGGTGACTTTAATATGATTAGATTTAGATTTAGCTCTGAAAAAAACAAGCCAAACACTCTATCTCAATTTTTTGTGACCTTTAATTTTGTTATTCAGACTTATGAATTAAGAGAGTTACATATGAATGGTAGGGCCTTTACTTGGTCCAACAATCAGAGTGATCCTACTTTGGAAAAATTGGATAGAGTCCTTGTGACTAAAGAGTGGGAAAACATTTTCCCTTTAGTGAATGTCCAAAAAGTTCCTAGAGACTCTTCTGATCATAATCTGTTTTTAGTTGCTGATAGTAATAAAAAGAAAAACAATGCTAGGCCTTTCAGATTTGAATCCTCTTGGTTAGAGATTACTGGCTTTAAAAAGATGATTCAAGATATGTGGGAGGAACAGGTTAATGGTAGTAACTCTCTTGATATATTATTGTGTAAATTGAAGAAATTAAGAAAAACTCTGAAAGGATGGGGTGCCAACTTGGCCAGGAACAAGAAGAAAAGGAAGAAATTCATTCAGGAGAACCTAGAAAAATTGGAAAAAATTGAAGAGTTGCATGCTCTGACTCCCCTTCAAGCTGAACAAAAAATGGAGTTAACTAGAACTCCTCCAATTGTTCTCTGATGAGGAACTATATTGGCATAAGAGAACTCAAAATCACTGGCTTTTGAAGGGAGACAATAACACTGAGTACTTCCATAGAATTGCTAATGGGAGAGAAAGAAAGAACACTATTTTTAGTCTGTTATATGGAGATAGAGAGATAAGGGGTGACAAGGAACTTTTTATTCATGCTACTTCCTATTACAAATCCTTGTTTGGGAAAGCCCCAGGAAATCTTATTGACATTAACCCAGAAATCTGGGAGGAAGATTCTAAGCTTAATACTGAAGATAATGAGGATATAAGTAGGAAATTTTCTGAAGATGAGATTAAGTTTGCTCTCTTTGATATGGAGACTAACAAAGCTGCTGGCCATGATGGTTTCCTATTGACTTCTTTCAAATGGGATGGGAATTTATGAAACATGATATTATGAATATTTTTGAAGAATTTCATCAAAACAAGTTGAATGTGAGTAGATTAAATTATGGGATCATCACCCTGCTGCCTAAAACAAATTCAGCAGATAAAATTCAGTTGTTTAGACCCATTTGTTTACTCAACTGCATTTATAAATTCTTGACTAAGGTCTTTACTATTAGACTGGAGCCATATATGAACAAGTTGATTGACAGAAGTCAAAATGCTTTTGTCGCTAAGAGAAATATTATGGATGGTGTTCTATCCCTTCATGAAATACTGCATGAAACAAAGAGGAAAAAGGAGATTGGAGTGGTGTTGAAACTTGACTTTGAAAAGCATATGACAAGGTTAATTGGAATTTCCTGTTTAGATGCTTGGAAATTAAAAACTTCAGCCCTTTGTGGCTCCTTTGGCTTAAACAAGTGGTGCACAATGGCACCTTGAGTGTCATGTTAAATAATCAAGTAGGAGGCTATTTTGCTAGCTATAAAGGAGTGAGGCAGGGTGACCCTTTGCCTCCCTTTCTTTTTAATATAGCAGCTGACTGTCTTACTAAAATGTTTCATAGGGCTCAAATGAATGGTGTTATTACAGGTTTGGTACCTCATTTGATTGATAATGGAGTGGCTATCTTGCAATATGTTGATGATACGATTTTATGCTTGCAACATGACTTGGATAAAGCTAGAAATGTCAAGCTGCTTCTTTACATATTTGAGCTTATGTCAGGACTAAAGATTAATTTTCAAAAAATGTGAAATTGTTATGATTGGAGGTGACAATGAGATAGCTTTAAGCTATGCTGATTTGTTCCACTGTCAAGTAGGTTTATTCCCTATTAAATATCTGGGTGTCCCTGTTAGCCCTACAAGAATTTATGTTAAGGATTGGGACCTAGTTCCTTAAAAAATGACTAAGAAGCTAGATATTTGAAAAGGAGGTTCTATGTCCTTTAGGGGCGGACTGACCTTGATCAATGCCAGTTTATCTAATTCACCTATATATCATATGTCAATGTACCTTTTGCCTAAAACAATGATTCATAAGATGGATAAAGCAAGAAGAACTTTCTTCTGGCAAGGGGGTGGAAGTAAAAGAAAATATCATCTTGTCAAATGCGATAAAATATGTACTCCTAAAGATAAAGGTGGCTTAGGAATTAAAAACCTTCAATGGATGAATTTCTGCTTGCTGTGTAAATGGTGGTGGAAATTAGAGGTGGAAAAGGGCCTCTGGCAAGACATAGTTAAAAAGAAATACTAAAGCTGGAAGGGGATAAATTCAGTCAAGTATAGACAAACTGACTCC
This sequence comes from Zoysia japonica, assembly GCA_001602275.1. Taxonomy (NCBI): domain Eukaryota; kingdom Viridiplantae; phylum Streptophyta; class Magnoliopsida; order Poales; family Poaceae; genus Zoysia; species Zoysia japonica. Next base: position 418,603 of record BCLF01000101.1, on the reverse strand, counting down.
CCCTGTTGGAAAGATCTACTTAAGATCAGACAGCTATACCTTTTTTGACAGGAAAAGAAAAGTGGGGGGTGACAGGAATTCTTTGTTTTGGGAAGATTGTTGGCTTAATAGAAAATCCTTAGCTGACAAATTCTCTGATCTTTATAGTATTTGTAATGATAAAAATATTTCTATCTTTGAGGCCCATAAGAAAAACTGGAATTTAAGTTTTAGGAGATGTTTGGGTGCTCATTTTCAGCAACAATGGAATGAAACCTTGACTGAGATTATGGGATATCCCTTTTCTCCAGTTAATGATAAATCTGTTTGGATTCTTTCTAAGCATGGAACCATCACAGTTCAGTCTTTATACAAGAAAATTCATGCCAATATGCAGAAAAAGCTAATAAGCATATTTGGAAAGCTTGTGTTCCTCTTAAGATTAAGATCTTCTTGTGGTTGTTGAAACAAAAAAGCAACTCTAACCACGGACAATAGGAAAATAAGGAATTGGGAAGATAACACTACTTGTGAATTCTGAACCAAGGAGGAAACCTGTAATCACCTATTCTTTCTCTGTCCCATTGCCAAAGCAGTCTAGAGCTATGTGGGTGTCTGTTTAGGTGTAGACTGCATTCCTAGTTCGGTTGACCAATATTACATCTGGATTAAGAATATTTTTATGCCTGGTTTGGCAGGAATCAATTGGGCTATTTGGAAATCAAGAAACAAAGCTTATTTTGATTAAAAAACGTATTCGTAATCCCTGTGAGATTATTTACCAAGCTTGTGAACATTTGAAATATTGGGCAGGCTTGTTGAAAGATTTATGAAAGAAGACTTGATCCGAGGCGTGGAGAGCCTTCTGCAGATCGTTTCACTGGTGGACAGGTTCCAGCAGCGTCAGCAGGGAGCGCTGGCGAGGCTTCAGCTCCTAGGACCTGATGAGGAGAATGAAGATGAAGAGGAAGCCAGATTCGAAGAGCAGTCCAGCCTGGAGGGTGTTTGACGTTGTTTGGTAGTTGTTTCGGTGATAGTGATCTTAGCTTTTGGCAGTTGAGTGGTTGTTGATGTTTATGTCGAAGTTTCCTGGCTGTGTCACTTTTTGTGGCGTTATTCTATTGGTAGCACTTGGTGACCTTTTTCGGGTTGGGGTTGCATGTTATGTCCCCCCTGCGCGTAGTCCCTGGGTTTCGTAAGTTTGGTTCCATGTAATAGACTTTATTCCATTTTGAATATAATGGAATAGGGTGTGTCCCCTCGTCGAAAAAAAGAATAGATTGGTCAGAATTTTAAGATTATGAACACCGCGCAAACAGAGGATTTCACAGAGCATGAATACTAATATAAATGGTGACATGAGAACAAGTCAAGCAGCTATTTGTCTTGTGCAGTTGCAATTGAACAACAAAACTGATGCTTTAGGTTTCAGCACGAATTGAAGCTGCAAGGGAGCAGAGCAACATACCTCAAGTTCTTGTATGGTTGCGCCATTTGCTCTCCTCTCCCTGATGAGTTTCAGGAGGTTGGACACAACCTTCGCCCCCTCTTGATGGGGGATGACGGCGACCACCTGGTTCGTCCTCCACATTGTTGCCGACACCCTGGTAGATAACGACACACCACACCAGATTTAAATTACGAACATGTACGGAAGGGGAGCAGAGTGGCATTGTTCATTTTTTGGTTTTGATGTGGTGTGCTGTAGATCTGTGCAGTGGTGAGGAAGAGCCGTAGCAGTGGCTTGCAGCTTGCTGACTAAGAACACCTACCACTGAGAGGAGGGGAAGGGAGTGGAGATGCGTTACCGGCGAGAGGGGAAGATGTGGACAAGGTGAAGAGGACATTACTCCTTTAGATACACACAAGACTTCCTCAAATTATTATTGATGAAACTCACGCAAAATAGTTGAGATTAGAGATAAGCTCGTTTCTAAACACATATCTTTCTTCTTTTAAGAATAGATTGCTACCTAATAATTTTATCACTAATAATTTTATCATGATTAGAACATTAGATAGGATCAAGAGAAAAAAAGACTTGAAGATGCTCAAGATCAGCAAGACATGTTCAACCTCAGAGGAGATCTAATCCAACTCGGATTCAATTCTGAGTCGGACTCAAAGAGTAGCCTGCACTAAAACGGATGTCTCGATCACAAACGAGCTCCATTTTGAATTTTTTAGATGAATAGAAAGCTAAAGGGATAAGGTTTTCAATGGATCTAATCTTGAGCAAAAATACTTTCTAGATCTTCAGGAATCATAAAAAAATATGACGTCCAAAATTTGTTAGGATGCTATGTCACCATCTTTTGACTCTTGGGCCGTGTATCTTTTCTAGACCCATTAGTATTAGGATTTGACCCCTAAGAACGTCTTAACCTCTATATAGACAGTAGCCACATCATCAGAGATAAGTTTTGATTAGTTTTTAATTTGTTATCAAACAATTTTGCCGTTTGTTGGTTTGTTGGATTCCAACTTCGTAAGTTTAATTCAGATTTCGCAATTGAGTTGCGTCTTCTTTGTTCTTGCTTGTGTTCTTCGATTCGTGTGTGCACGGTTAATAACCAGGGAAGAAGTGGTGCTGTGATTAGCCTTCTTGATGAGGTCAATCATGTGTGCGCGATTAATAACCAGAGAACAAGTGATGCTGTGATTGCGAGGTTCGATTTATGTTGATTTGAGGTAGGATCGATTGTGTGTCGCATCTACCAAATCAAGAGTTATCACAACCTGAAGCAAGATCGAGAACCACGTACACATCAAGTGTATCAGAGCTTCAGGTATACTTTTAGCTTCACATCCATCCTTGTCAAATTTGTATTCATCCTGTCGTCCACAGAAAAGTCGCAACATAAAATAAAATAGTAGATCGTTAGGTGTTTCCCTGTCCAAGCTATGTGTAGCCTTCGCATAATTTTATTTCAAAGTCTTTAGTGTTGAATTTGTGTTCTTAGTTTGTGTTTTAGTTGCTGAATTTTGAAATCTTTTTGTATCTAGTTGTTTTTCTTTGTCGTTCATCTGTTATCGTGTTCAGATATGTTATTATGTCACATCTGTTATTTTGTTTCTTTGCATCAAAATTTTTCCCCACACACCCATCCGTTGTGTCAAAAACTAATAGATCCCCAGCATCCACATCATCAATCCATAAGTTTTCACCATAAAATCATCTACAAAATTCGCACCCGATTTTCGATCTGAAACTCTTTTTAGTCTTTACCAGATATCTAATACGGAGGTCCATCATTAAAATAGTTATAACTTTTGTTTTTGAACTTTAAATTAGACATATAAGTACTTTTTACATATCTACAGAAAATTTTCCTTCCATTGACAACCCTAGATTTAACAATTTTAGAACTGAAGTTTCTGTTTTCATACCTCAAAGTTTTAGATCAGATTTAACAAAAATTTGAGATTTTCTTCAGGCCACATCTTTCATTATATTGATCTGAAATTTGTTCGTGTACCATTTTTCGTGCTTCTAAATCAGATAAAAATAGCATAAAATAAAAATAAAAATAATTGAAGATCAAAAAGCCGAGAATTAACCTTTGCTGATTTTTCAAGTGATAAACCGTTCGCTGATTTCTATAGTCTTATCGTTTGTGTTGTTGCTGTCCTTTGATATCTCCATTCATATTCTTGTAATATTTAGATTTTTTTATAAGAGTGGGCCAGCAACTAGAACATAATAATTAGAATACTTATTCAATATTACTATTTGTTATAGAATTGTGTTCCACTAATAAATATTCAGCCATCCAAGCACCACATATTCACCACTAGTCAGCACTGCATTCGACTTTGCAATTGCTACAGCACTGATTCTAGGTTTCTCCTGCATTGATTGCACCATCCTTTGCTTGCTTTGGTAAGAACCTTGCAAGAGCTCAGTAAGGCGTTTTCTTTTGCGAAATTTTCACCACCCATCCCACTGTAGCTACAGAAATAACATTTTGTGCTATCTATATGCTATTTTTCTAACTATGACAGAAAGAAAATGAGGTGAATACAATGTGAGTAGTGCTTTGTAAAGAGTCTTTGATAATATCGATGCAAACTTTAAAAAATACAATGAGTTTGTGGACAATATATTGACAAGCCTTGAGAGATGTAATCCACCTCAGAGAGATGTCACACATGATCAAAAGACGCATGAGAGATGTCGCACATGATCAAAAGACGCATGAGGTTTAGACCATTTTAAATCATCTCTTTTCACGAGTAATTATATTATTTCATCTCTTCTTTATATGATGGTTTAGATTCTATTAAATATATTGCTTGAGAAAGAGAGATTGATAATCTATTTAGATGGCGCCGTATGTGTGAAAGAAGAAAGCTTCTAAATGTTGGTAGTGCATTAATTGACAGTGCTTTAACTTGGTGACAATGTTTATATATAACAAAAAAATATCTTCGGTCATGGAGTGATGCTAAAATTTTAATGAGAGAAACTTTTGTTGATACATCTTCTGAACCTATGTCTAGTTGTGATGAACACTCTTTGAAGAAGAAGCTTTCTACTGTATCTCCTATTGCATCTAACATTTTGCAAAAAATTGAGATCAAAAAAGGAGATGAAAGTGATACATACATAGAGAAAGAAGAGATACACAATGTTCCATGCATAGCTCAAAATAAGACTGATCATAGCACTTTAAAAGTTATTGCTAAAAATGAGAAAAAAATTTATTGAACATCGATTTACAAAATGTGACAAATTTTTTGTTGTGCTGAAATTTTTTGTATATCCTACTTTTATAAAGAAACCACTAGTATCACCTTTTATCCAT
>BCLF01000101.1:390527-402975 GCA_001602275.1 Zoysia japonica | reverse complement strand
AAGAGTTGTTTTTTGTAGTGATTTGATTTCCATGTTCCTTGAGCTTGTATATTCATATGCTTATATTTATGCCAAATATTTTATCTCGCCTCTCTACCTTTTAGTTTGTACAGAAACAGAACAAAAAAATGGCATGCATTCATAGCTATTACTTCCTCTAATTTTATTTTAGAGTAAATTTCACAAAATTACAACTAGTTTTTCAAACTATCACAAAACTACAGATTTAACACATATTTTCACAAAAACTACAAATTAAATACATTTATGTACCATAAAACTACAGATTTAAAAAACTATATCACAAAAACTACATATTTTGTGAATGATATATCATAAAATTACAGATTTTGTGACTTTTTAAATCTATAGTTTTGTTATACAATTTTTTTAATATGTATTTTTGTGAAACATGATGCACTAAATCTATAGTTTTGTGAAATACTTTCTTAGATCTGTAGTTTTCAGATAGTTTTGATAAACTAGCCGTAATTTTGTAAATTTTACTGTTTATTTTATTCATGCGGTAAGTGTTACCGACGCTAATAAAATAAAATTGGAGGGAGTAGTTTGCTTGTTTTGGATGAGAAAAGTTAAAATGAAAAACTAAAGAGAAATAAAATGACAAAATGAAAAAAATAAGTAAAAAAATAGTTCGATGTTGCTGAAAATGGAGGGGTGGTTGCTCCTCGCATCGAGGGAGACCTCTTGTCGGACGACGCCCCATTTTCTCCGACGAGGAACTGCACACCCAAAAATAGGAGCGAGGGCTCTGCGAAGGATCAACACAGCAACTATGGCAGAGAAATTTCTCTTTTTTCCATTCCCATCCTTTTTCCACGCTTATGTCCCGCCTAGATTTCCCCCGGGGGAAATTTTGCTCGGGGCCGCCAAGAATCTGAGGTTTCTCTCTCTTTTCACCTTGATAAGTTTATTCCCCCGATTGGATGAAGGAGCTTCAGATCCGATTTGGTTTTGGAAGTTATTCTGATCTGCCGCCATCAATATCATCATCTTGCATCTCCTCCTGCCGGTGTGGTGGATGTGCCGTAGAGCATGTAGAGGCGTCGACATTCAGAGAAAGGAGCAATCTTGTGTTCAAGCACCGTCTCACATCGTCAGATTTGGTGGGCCAACGCCAGATTTTATCAGCACCGAGGTACATAGAAAATCAAATCAAGGACAAACTTTGGTGATTCTTGAGGGACTGCATTGACCCCCCATCGAGGAAGAGGAGCAATGGCAGGTCGATTCACATAAACCGAGCAAACAAGCAGGTTCTTTAGGATGAGGTGGGATTGCAGCGGTGACCACGCGCAAGGGGCGATGCTCCAATTCAGATGGTTGCTCAGCTCGTGCCTCATTTCTCTGCTGCTCCTCACACCAACAGACTGCGAGGGACTGCAGCTCGTTGGCGCAATCAGGCATAGCTTGTTGCGGTGGCCACCGCCTCCCACTTCATCTCTTGCAATCCGGCAAGATGAATTGGTAAATATCAGGTTCACTATGCTTTCTATTCATATAATCTAGGTAAATTGTTTAGGCCTCCTTTGGAGCTTAGGAATTTCACAGGATTTGGATAAACATTTCATAGGAATCAGTTCAATTTCACATGAAAAATGTAGGATTCGGGAATTTTTTTTCCCCTCAGTCGATAGGGGCCTTAATGCTATATGCATGTCTAGTAATGATATTAATATATTGTTCAGTATGGTGCTAATGGGAACTAATGTCTCCCATCCTAAATCTGTCATGAGAGCACCATCTTCTTATAAGTAGAGCACCATTAATATCCCTCGAAGAGTACTGAAAAGAAGGCCCTTTCTTATTTCTCTTTTCTTTTCTCAGTGGGCATGTGATTCTAATTTTACCATGTCATACTAATTTACTTTTAAATGTTAGGGGTGTGATTTTGAAAGCAGTTGTGTGTTTTATTACCTATTGCATTTACACGTCTACTTTCTGATTTTTCTGACGGTGGTTATGTGTAATCTTTTTATAGAGGCAAAATGAAACATTTGCTTTGTACTAACTAGTGCCTATATCACTAGTCATGACATTCAGTACTTACAATTAAATCCACACATGTTTACTGACTATTATTTCTCATGCATTGTATTACGAACAGGTGGTACAGTTGTGGCTCAGTTGTGCTTTAGACTTGAGAATTCCTCAAGATATTGGAAATAAGACCCATCATACCCTTCTATTCGACATCACCAGCAATTCCAATAGAGAAAACAATAAGAAGTCCTTCCGTCAAAATATAAATGCTGAGCAAGTAATAGCCACCATCTTATCGTCTGCAGAAGTTGCCAGTACCTTTCTGGACTGCTTAAACAGGCATAATCTCCCTGCTGTCCTGCATCAGTCTTCTGAACATGGACAGAAGCCACCGGAGGAGGTGAAGGAGACCATAACCGTATCTGCCAACTCTAACATCATCAACGAACTGTTTATGATGAAAAGAAGATTTCTATTTGAACGAGCTTCGGCATCTGTTGCATCACCCCTTGCAGCATCACATTATTCTTTCTCACCTCCAGCTAAACAAGCAATAAGAAGCATTTTATCTTTTGAACCAGAGGTTCGTCCACTAAAGATAAGTATTAAAAAGGCTGAAAAAACAGGGTCTAAAAACAAGAGCAAGGACAGCAGTTCGGTTACTGTTATTGCTGGTTTGTCAGTTGCCTGCATAGCATTGGTGGCTCTTATCTGTCTTTGCTGCTTTGTGTGTCGTGGCAATAATAGTTCAGAAACATCATATGATCTGAGGGATGATAAACCATTGCTGAGTTTGAATCTGAGTGACACATCAGGTGCTGCACAACTGAAACCACAGCCTTTGTTTTTTTTTTTTTGCCAGTTTCTTTCTTGCATAAATTCTTTGTTATGGATGCATTCACATGTAAAAGGAGCAAGAAATGCTTACTTGCATCAACTACACATCAATTTATGCCTTATCCGTAACGTCAATTTATGCCTTATTCCTACATTCTGCAGGTTCTTCGCGCAAGTCATCTGCTACCATGATTGATGTCAACAGGTTGGGAGCACTGTCACGTAGTTCATCAGGAAGCCAGAATAATGTATCTTCTTTACCTAGTAAGGCGGGAGGAAGGGAGTTGTCAATGAAATCAGAGTTCGAGCGGCGAAGCAATATTCAGGCAATGAAACTAAGCTCTCACGAAATAACCACCATTGCTGGACATCCAGCGGCCTCTGTCAGTTCCTTGGGTGGGAAAGCTGCTGGTATAGCCCCTTCTACTAACGCTGGGGACAGTTCATGTGCACATGCTGCTGGCCCAACACCACCTCCGCCTCCAGCTCCTCCTTTCCCTAAGGCTCCTTGCGCACCACCTGCAGCACCAGCACCACCACCAGCACCACCTCCTGCAAAGAATCCTGGTCCACCTCCGCCAGGTCCACCACCGCCTCCTGCTCCCAGATCTGCAGCTGGACCTGGACCACCACCGCCACCTGTAAGAGCTGGAGCTGGACCTCCACCACCAGCAATGCCTGGCCCTCCAAAAGCGCGCGGCCCGCCGCCACTCAAGAAGCCAGGAAATGCTGCAGGTCCTCAGGCGGCAGACTCTAACAAAACAAAGCTGAAACCATTCTTCTGGGATAAAGTTAATGCGAATCCGGATCAAGCAATGGTGTGGGATCAAATTAAGGCAGGATCCTTCCAGTAAGCTCTTGTCAACTGTCCTAAGCATTGCTAGCTGTGACAGTATATTTGTTCTTGTTGTTGTATTGTAGTGTGCATGTCTCTCTTCAACTTGCTTTCTATTATATCTATAGTTGCAAACATCAGGCGAGAGAATGATATTAACTCTTCTAATCACTTATTTATTGACAGGTTTAATGAGGAGATGATTGAGAGTCTTTTTGGTTGTCACTCTACTGACAAGAAGAATGCTGATGGCAAAAAGGATTTGGCTGCTAAGGATGCTCCTCAATTTGTTAAGATACTCGAAGCTAAAAAGGCACAGAATCTAGCAATATCACTGAAAGCACTGAGTGTTTCAGCTGAAGAAGTACGCAATGCAGCCATGGAAGGTAAAGCAAACCAATGCACTGCATGCATCCCACATTCTATTCCTTATCCTTACAGTTGATATCTCATTTGTGTCGTTTCTGCTACAGTTTCAATCCATTTCTTGATATACATTTCGATGGATAATTTTGCAGGTCATGAACTTCCCTCTGACTTGATACAAACCTTGATAAGGTGGACCCCAACTAATGACGAAGAGCTGAGACTTCGTCTGTACACTGGAGAGATCACTCAACTTGGTCCTGCAGAGCAGTTTTTGAGGACAATCATCAACATCCCTTACATCTTCCAGCGCCTGGATATACTGCTTTTCATGTCTAGTTTGCCAGAGGAAGCTGCAAACGTGGAGCAGTCCTTCAAAACCTTGGAGGTATGTATATAGAGATCTGCGACATTAATTTGAGCCTAGTCGTCATCTTGTTGTAGACAAATAATATGTGACTAAGTATTTGCAAAGAATTTCTCTGATAATCTTGATTCACTGTTGTTGTTATGAAAAAAATAAAAGGTGGCCTGCCAGGAGCTGAGGCACAGTCGTCTTTTCAAGAAGCTGCTGGAGGCTGTGCTTAAGACCGGCAACCGAATGAACGATGGCACCTTCCGCGGTGGCGCCCAGGCATTCAAACTGGACACCCTCCTGAAGCTTGCCGACGTGAAGGGGGTTGACGGCAAGACGACTCTTCTGCACTTCGTCGTCCAGGAGATCATTCGCTCGGAGGGCGTCCGCGCGGTGCGGGCGGCCAAAGGGAAGTGCAGCAGCAGCAGCATCACCAGCGTGAACTCCGAGGATCTCTCCGAGGACGTCGGTGACGACACCGAGCACTACGAGCAGCTCGGACTCACCGTCGTTTCCAGCCTAGGAGAGGAGCTCCAGAACGTCCGGAAGGCGGCGTGCCTGGACTCAGACGGCCTGACCATCTCGGTGGCGAGCCTGGGCCACAAGCTGGTGAAGGCGAACGAGTTCCTGAACACGAGCATGAAGAGCCTGGACGAGGACAGCGGGTTCCACCGCAAGCTGGGCCAGTTCATCGAGCAGTCGCAGGTGCAGGTCACGCGCCTCCTCGAGGAGGAGAAGAAGCTGCGAGCGCTGGTGCGCAGCACCGTCGACTACTTCCACGGGAGCACGGGCAAGGACGAGGGCCTCCGGCTGTTCGTCATCGTCCGCGACTTCCTCGCCGTTCTCGACAAGGCGTGCAGAGAGGTCAAAGAGGCCGCCGCCAAAGCCGCCGCGAACAAGAAACCTGCACCGGCGGCGGCTGCAGGGTCCAGGAGCAGGCAGTCGTCGGAGACTTCGCTGTCGTTCCGTGATCCGAGACAGCATCTTGTGCCCGCGATCCAAGATCGGAGAAGCGCGGCAGCTCGTAGCTCAAGCTCCTCTGATTCATCTGACGGCTAGAGCGGCAGAGCCACACATGTAGTATATGAATGTGAGTCAACAGTGTTGTATGCGGCCCCGACATCTCCTTCCCATTGCTTCCTCCGTTGATTAATGAGTCAACGATACTAGTAGTAGTATTAAAGATTGATTTCTGTATACGGTGAGCACTGTGTAAACCATGAAGGCATGTTCTTGTTTTCTGTCGACGGAGATTGTTTTGTGCCTACGGAGAGGAGTAAACCAATGAAGATGTCAAGAGGGCCGGATCAAATTACTGAGGTAGATTTCTGTTTATTTTGAAAGAGTCCGTGAGCTGAGCTATTTTATCACCTCTAATTACACGTTCAGCGTACCATAGTTTATTGAGATTTTTCGGTTTTTACATCTTAATACGAGAGCTTTTCGGTCTTTGCCTCTTAATCCGAGTGACTTCTATTTGTAGCCTCTAAATATATTTTTAGCTTTGTATTGTACCTTTTTTAAAGTTTCTTTTACATTTTCTACCTTTAAGATAGTCTATTCACACAAAAGGCTCTCCTCTTCAATCGTGTAAACGTAAAAAACTCTCCTCTTCAATCGTGTAAACATAAGAGACTCTTTTCTTCAATCTAGCACACTAAATAAAATTTTGGCAGTATAAACCTAGATTTTGAATGTTTGAGTAGTTTTGAACCAGCTCAACAGAATGACATTCAACGGGTGAGAGCATACACATATTTCACACAAGCCATCAAAATAACATTTAACTGGTAAAAGAAAACATATAAGTCTACAAGTTTGCATAGCATTTTCCAAATTCACACAAATATTAAAAGGAGTTTCAAAACATATCCATTTAAAATTACATAACATCTAGAGATATGAATTCAAAAAACAACAAAAAAACTACTCAACATTATAACATTCACTTCTTGCATCTTCTAAGAGTCATCTTCCTGGCAGCCGGTTTCGAGGGAGATTTTGGCGCTCTTAAAGGTGTACCCATCCTTAAACAAGTAGATGAAATACAGATCATGATAATTGAACTAAAAAATTGACCGGGCAATAAAAAAGCAGAAAAATTAAGATTTTTCTATCTTTTGGTCACAGGTCCTGAACTAGTATGGTTATGCTCACTTGTATTATGACTATCATGAATTACCGGCGCAAGTTGACTTGTATATGACCATCATGAATTGCTAATTGCTAGTGCAAGTTGAATTCATAAACTATACAAAGTTAAAATATTAGTACCCTGACAAACTTTTCATCATGCATTAACCTTGCCACAATAGCCCATGGACAACCCTCAGCTGTGCAATAACCCCTAAACCTATCTGTATCAGATTTTTGAGCCTCCAACTCAAACTGCCCCTTAATAACATATTGTCTCACTGCTGACCTAAACTCATTCATACTCGCATATGTGCTGCCAACAACCATTGCAGGGTCCTACTTATCATAGCCAATAAGATCTTCACCTGGAATTGTATCATTAACAGGTATGGCTGCATCTTGAACATCCACATTTATAAAATTATGAGTATGTAAGGCTGCATCTTCATCTGCAGCTAGACCTTCATCTATATCTTTAGTTGCAAACCTCTTTTTTTTTGCTCTCTCATCCTCAGCTCTAAGTCCAATGTGTGCATACAACATATCTTCTCCTACCACGGGTACTACAGAACCAATCTGATCTTCTTCAATTGCAACACACCTCAAGAGTATTCCAATCAACAACCAATAGGTTAACCATAGAAGCATCAGCATATGTTGCACTTTCAACGCCACAATTACTATCATCTATCTCGTTTCCATCTGTTATACCTGAATTACTAACCACTACCTGATCAGATTTATTTACCACATCGACAAACAAAAACAATCTCCTATCTGCACAACTTGCAGCAAACGCATGTAATTCAAAATCATCATGCAATATAATTTCCTGACCAATTAACTTACAAATCTTGACACCTAAGTCTCCTGATTGCTACCTCACTTCACCCTAGTAGCAAAATCATTCTGCAAACTCCTTAGTGTGCATTGCTGATAATCGACAACCCATTCATCATATTTGCGTGGCATGTGAACACAACTTCCATCATCAAACTTAGCCACGAATACTGAACGCACACTATAATCGTGACATCAGGATCGATCCTATCGAATTTGAACAAAGAAATAAAAATTAATTTGCTTTCTTCCTTGCTCGTATTTTCCCTCACTCATTCTCTGAACAAGTATTGAAAGTAGGAGTGAAATACTAGTTCCTTACTCAGATCCGAAACAAAGAACAGAGCCACTAATCCTGGATGAGCCCGCACTGAACTGTGACAAACCGCCCCACAGAAGACGATCCATCGACCACAAGAACCTATCGGGTGTCACTCGACGAAGCGAGGACTAACTGTACAACTCAAACACGATAAAATATACTACAAACTGTTGCTTAAGTTTATAAAACTAAAATTTTTGAAAGCGCGAAAGCAATAATATGAGTTAAGCTAGGATCTCCTGCAGACTATGCATAAGATGACATCGAGCCCATACGATGCATCCTCTAGCAGCACACAAATAACAGAAGCGAGCAGGGCTCTCAACAGACATAGATACTTTCGAGGATGCTTCTGCCAGTTAGTCCAGAGGAGGGAGAGAGACCACCTGCACACGAAACCACAGAGAGCCAAGCCCTGAGCATTCAAATCCTCAGCCAGTCTTACCCGTCAACGTGGCTAACTACAGCCGATTCTAAGGATATGATGAGGCTAACTCACATGGGATGGCCATTTACAAAACCAGCTAATATAGTGAGTCTTTATATTCAAGTTTTAGCGGTAAATTAAGTTACGAAATGAAAATTTAATTTGCGCTATAAAACTATATCAAACATGGTTGCCGAGTAATTGCTATAAACTAAGCAAACAGTTCATATTATTGTTATTGTTGTTCTTATTATTATTATTATTGTTATTATTATTATTAATCCACTTATTACTACGATGTGATGTAGTGAACAAGCGGTACTCGTTACTGTGAGGAGTAGCGATTATAATCGATTTACAACAGCTGGGAAAACCTGAAGTACACGACACTCTTGGAAGCCGCACGTGGCCACCTTTCGCTCAACCCATAGGGCCGGTCCGAACAGGCACACCTCTCCCAAGCATAGGGTTCTCCATGCGATCACCACATAAGACATATCCATGGTTAGACACAAAGGCTCTCCTCCGTCGCCGTCAAAAGAGAGGTTGGGGTCGTCCAATCATTACAGATATTGAGCTACATCGATTTTCTGGGCCCATAATTCTAGTATATATTCGGTACGTTCAAACTTGTTCAACCGAGCCACACTCAAATCGGTCCTTAACGATACAGACGTGGCTACCACCGCGAAGGCCCAGCCTTCTCAAACCTTCCTATACTCTATCCCCGCCCGGTCTCAAGTTTATTCAAGTTTGAGATAAAATCAAACCTATAGCTCGCGAGTAAAGTTTCTCATTCACTCGACTTCTATCGTTTATTAGAACTCATGGCCTAGCTCTACATCGAGTTACATATACCAATATATGTACTCAATAGAGGTAAGCGGCACTATCATGCATCATAAGGTTTCAAATAACTCCTACAACTTAATGCACAGTACATTAGCTATACAATACATAGTGATAAATAAAAATTTAAAATAAGGTTAATGCACCGAGGCTTGCCTGGGGCTTGCTCACAATTAGTTTCCTTTGCCAAAGGAACGACTCCACGCTCACCTTCGGATGGGTTGGGTCCTAACATGAATGATACGCAAAACAAAAGAAATGAATTATAAAAGTTTTAAACTTTGATTAACATCGTATGCGATGATAGCTTTTTATTATCAAAAGTTGGATTGTAAATTTAGTTATAAAACTTCTTTTAAAATGGTTTTTGAAAACATAAAATATAATGTTAGTTGTTCACAAAATCAAAAAATTTATAAAGGAATTTTTGAGAATTTTTCAAAATTTATTGAAATCAAATGGATTTATAAGGAATTAAATGCTATTTAAAAAAATAAAACATTTACAAAAGTATTTTTAATGAAATTAGATATACAATTCTTATAAAACATAAAGTTTGACTAAAGAAATAGAAAAGTAAACTTTTTAATATTTTACCATGCCAAAGAATAATGATAATGCATTAATGAATTATTATATAATCTGAATTATGAAAATTAATTTTATGCAAAAAAAAAAAGAAAAATAGTTAGCTTCAGAATATACTTCTAGTTGAGGGGATCCTAACAAAATTTATTTCATAATTTTCGAGCTAAGATGAATTTTCTACAAATTTTACAAATTTGAAAGCATTTCTGATCACTAAAATAAATGAAATCGCAAATAATAAAAATTCTAGCCTAATTGGGCCTGCGCACAGACTAGGTTGCAGATGATTTCTGGCCCATGTGGGGAACACAGGCTGAGGGGGCGTGCATGGGCCATTTTATCACGGCCCAATAGGGGGCCACACGCAGGGCGCGCACAAGCGTAGCGTGCAGTGCTGGCGCGGCCGACCATGGCGGCGGCTTGTTGGCCCAGCGTCCGGCGGTGCAACTGCCTAAAGTAATCATCACAAAAATGAACACCACAACGAGAAAAAGCCAGAGAAGGGGTCAACGAGATGGGAGCCTCATCAAAATGCGGCCAGCGACGAGAGGCAGCCATGGGTGGACTTCGGCCAGGTCGTGCGGCCGCAACGGCCGCAGGCTTCGACGAAACTCAAAGGCGTTTGTCTCTACAGCTTCTCGGGAACCTGCCGAGGAGAGGCGCAGAAGTTGTCGACATCGGGGAGGGCCGTACGGTGGCGCGCACCGGCGGGGTCTTGTGGTCCGGCGACGGTAGCCACGATTTCTTTTGAAATTACTATGCAAGGGTCAAGAAATTGGTCGATTTACTTGTTTGATATGGCTCCGGATGTGCACTACAAGGATTGGAAAAGAGTCGAGGAGATCCACCACCTGGCACGTCGGATTCAAAGAAGACGGCCGGCGGGTCAAAAACTCGAAAATAGGGAAAACCTTCGATTCCAACGAGTTCAGTAGAGGGGGAGGCGAGTTGAGGTGCTGTGACGTTCGAGGGGGAGAGGGCACAGCTTGTCTTCGAGGATGGTGGACCGGAGATGGCTTTGTCGAGCCTCTCCACAGATGGCGCACCGGAAGAGGAAGCTGCGGCGGCCGAGTTATGAGGAAAAGGAGAAATGAGAAAGGAGGAGCGCTCACAAGGGGTAGACACGCGCTCGGCCGAGGGACATGCGTTGACCACGCCTCTTGCTTGGCTGCCACGGAGGGGGCGCGTGGTGGGTAAGAGCAGGCTGCGTGCTCCCATGGAGGGAGAAGGAGGCACTGCCGAGTGGGGCCCACATGGATTTTCCATTTTCGGATTCCTCTCTATTTCCTGAACTGCTGTTTGAAAATGGCACGAAATCTATAGTTTCTGAGCTTCAAAAATTTTAAAACTTTGCAGGGTGGTAAAATATTTGAAGAGTGGTAAAACATTTGAAGAGGAACAACTTTTATTTTGGGCCCAAGTTAAGTTCGAAAAGAATTTTATTTTATAAAATTTGAAAATCAGTAACCTTTTAAAAGGAAAAAATTATGTCGGGGCCTTTTTAACCTTTAAATAAAATTTTAAAAGAAAATTTCTAAATTCAAGGATTTGTAAAACCTTTCAAATGAAAAATTTATTCAAAATTTCTTTGAAAATTTTTGAACTTGAAGTTTTGAAATTTGAATTTAAATTTAAAATTTGAACTTGCTTGAAAGGGTAAAAATCAATTGAGCACGATTTTGGATCGGAACAGTTTGGCTTCTTTGTTTAGAAACACGAAGTGTTACCTGAACAAAGCCCCGCACGCACGTGTCGCAGCTCCTGGTCGACCTCGCCCACGCGTGCTGCAGCTTCTGGCCACGCGTCGTGACTCCTGCCGGCGTCCTCCCCGCGCTGCGGCTCCAGCTCGCCTCGACGACCGCCCTGCGCTTCGCGGCTTCAGCTCGCCTTGACGACCGCCTCGCGCGCCGCAGGTCCAGCTGTCGTCGAGGAGTGCCCCGCGCGCCGCTGCTCCAGCTGTCGCCGACGACTGCCCCGCGCGTCGCTGCTCCAGCTTTCGACGCAGCTCGCTCCCACGCCCAGCCGCCGCAGCTAGCTCCCACAGCCGTCCTGTGCGCGCTCGGATCTAGGCAGGGGCGTCTGATCTTGAGCGCCGGCGGTAGGATCTGCCGCCCTCTCGGCCAACCCTAGGTGACGCGACGCGGGTGGTGAGGAAAATCGAGTTTTGAACGTTTCGGTGATTCTAATCTCTGATATGTGTGGCAGGGGTAGAAGTGTCACTTCAAATTAAAGAAAATATCGAAAATCAGTGAAATACAGTTAAATTTCAGAAAGGATACAATATAAAGCTAACAACGTATTTAAAGGTTGCAAATAGAAGTCACTCGGATTGAGTGGCAAGAATCGAAAGGCTCTCGTATTAAAGAGCAAGAACAAAAAATCACTCGTTTATTGCATTATATGGTCTACATTTTAAATGAATTTCATTCTTCTTATTTCAATATAAAGAGCTGGAAGAAATAAATTGTCTTGTTGAAAAAGTTATTCGTGGCATTGGAAAAATATTGTATCTGTGGACAAATTATTTTGGCAGATGGCCCAAAACAAAAGGGCCCATTCCCACGTTTTTCCGTTCGGAGTCTTGTTCCGTTCCCCACTCTCTTCTTCGTGGGCTGGAGGGAGGAAAGGAATCCGAGAGGAGAGGGGGCGCAAGGAAGAAGACGAAGAAAGGACCCCCTCCGTCTCCATGGGGAGCTCTTCCAACACCAGCGACGGCAACAAGGACCAGGAGAAGGGCAAGGCCAAGGACCCGGAGCCGTCCTTCAAGGAGGGCGACAGGGTCCTCGCCTACCACGGGCCGCTCCTCTACGAGGCCAAGGTCGGTCACTCTTTCGCTCCCCTTTCCCTTCATAGCCCTAGATCCTAGGTCTAGCGGGTACTAGCGGCTCC
>BCLF01000101.1:360189-384293 GCA_001602275.1 Zoysia japonica | reverse complement strand
CCCCCCCCCCCCCCCCCCCAACCCGCCGGGGCGCCACACACACAAAGATTGATTGATACAGTAAATGGAAGCGTGAGAAAGGTGGTGGAAATGGAGGGGTGAAAAGGCCATCATGGTGAGAATGAGATTCGAGTGGAAGGGAAGTTAGGACCGTGCTTGCCACGGCCTTGTGCCAGTGTAAAAGAAAGGATTGGATTTGTCGAATTGGTGATACATTCGACGTCGTCGTATGCGGACCAGGTTGTAATAATACTGTGAATAAGCAGGTGGAGCACTACATTATACTTGTAGATTATTACGGAGAGAGGTTGTTGACATAACAAGACATGATCGGTGCGACAGGCCGGCCTGCCGGTCGGGGCTAGACGACTGCTGGGAAGGGGTTGAGGCGGGCGGTAGGCCGGAGCACCAGCGGGTTTTTGCGCGCGCACACCAAACCGTCCGATTCCTCCATGTCGATCGCCGCTGTTTTGTCCCATTGGAAGCACTGCAGCAGCGCCGCCAGCACCGCCGGCACTGACTGCAGCGCCAGTCCCATGCCGGGGCAGCCCCGCCGACCGCTGCCGAATGGCATGAACTGGAAGTGCTGTCCTCTGGGCTCCAGGCTCTCTGCAGCGCCGCCGGGCATGAACCGCTCCGGCCGGAACGCCTCCGGCTCCTCCCAGAAGGCAGGGTCGCGCCCGATGGCCCACACGTTGATGAACACCGCCGTCTGCGGCGGCACCGTGAACCCGCGGACCACCATCTCCTCCGTCGACTGCCGGTGTGCGATGGGCGCCGCTGGGTGCAGCCGCAGCGTCTCCTTGTACGCCGCCTGCAGGTACGGCAGCCGAGGCAGGTCCGCCTCGCTGACGATCCTGTACC
Organism: Zoysia japonica; assembly: GCA_001602275.1. NCBI lineage: Eukaryota > Viridiplantae > Streptophyta > Magnoliopsida > Poales > Poaceae > Zoysia > Zoysia japonica. Next base: position 383,429 of record BCLF01000101.1, on the reverse strand, counting down.
GGCCGACCACGCCGTCGATCTCCTCCTGCACCTTGAGCATCGCCTCGGGGTGGTTCAGAAGCTCCACCAGCATCCACTCCACCATGGCCGCCGAAGTGTCTGAACCAGCAGTCACAACGTCCTGCGTGTCAACCATCAATAGATTGGTTAATTTGCGTGTCGACCAATAGATCAACACCGTCTGAGACTAGCAGCGTCGATCTCTAGCTATATAGCTTACGATGATGAAGGCCTTGATGTTGTCCCTGGTGAGCTTGACCTCCGCCGCCTCGTCCGCCGCCTTTTCCAGCAGGATGTCAAGCAGGTCCTTGTTGGTCGCCGCTCTCGTTGCCGCCGGCTGCTTCTCGTCGTCGCCGTTGTCGCGCCTCATTAGCAGCATGGCCTCCCTGGCTTCCTCCTTGTGCCTGATCAGCTCCTCCAGCAACACGTCGAAGCGGCGGTGGACGTCGGCGGCCCTCTTGCCGAGGCCCTGGACGTCCCAGCCGCGGCACACGGAGATGTAGTCGGCGACGTTGAACGCGCCCACCAGCTCCGCCACCTCCTTCACCAGCTCCTGAGCCTCGTCGGTCACGCTCCCCGGCACGGTGCTCGCCACCATCCGTATGATGGACGTGTTGGACAGCAGGATGAGCTCGCGGGTCAGGTCCACCGTCTCCTCCGACGACGACGCCAGCAGCACGGCGCGCAGCATCGACACCGTCCCGGCGCGGCGGACGGGACGCAGCTGCTCCACGGTGCGCGGTCCCAGCAGCTCCGACATGCACAGCCGCTTCATGAAGCGCCAGTGCGAGTTGTACGGCGCGAATGCGAAGCCGGCCGAGTCGTACGCGAACTGCCGGGCCACCACCGTCGACGGCCGCTCCGAGATGGCCGACTCGTGGCTGCGGATCAGCTCGCTCGCCACCTCGGCGGTGCTGGCCACCACGCAGTGCGTGGAGCCCAGTCGGATGTGCATGAGGGGGCCGAGCCGGCTAGCCAGCTCGTGGAAGGTGCGGTGCACCGGCGGACGGAGCAGGTGGAGGTGCCCGATCACCGGGAGGCTCGCCGGGCTCGGCGGCAACCGAACGTGCCCGCGCCGACGCCATGAGGAGATCAACTGGTTCAGCGCAACAACGGAGATCAGAACCACGATGAGCGCCAGGAAGATGGCCATCGGATCGTGGGCTGTCATCAGGACCATGGGAAGGATCGGAGCTGCTCTCGTTCGATTCCTCACGACGCACGCAAGCTCCTTGTTTCTCCCTCCCACCGCTATTATAGGATTCATAGTAGCACTCAAAACTGTTCCAAGTACACTTGATGATTAATGCTTTCACTGTCTTAAAAAACATGATAATAAAAATGTAGGAAATGCAGGAGTCTTAAAGAATAGAGCGTGTACTGTTCATTATGTGTTTTGATTTTTTTATGAAATACAATAAACTCACGCACATCAATTCATGGTACGTAATGCCTGGCATTCACAATGTAGTCAAAAAGTGGTACATAAAGTATAAAATATTTCTTATAGTGGACTATAAACATTGTGCTAGCTATCCATAAGAGAAAAACAAATAAAGCTATCCACAAAGCTATGATCAAGCCAAAAGAAATAAAAAAAAAATTAATGATTCTTCCTCACTCACTTTCTTATTGGTGTTGGACATAATTTTTTATTTTATATTAGATTTTATTTGTTGCTCATACATTGTATATGCTATCAACAACTAAAGTCTACTTATATAATGATTCACCCTTATGGACTAGTTGTCCGCAAACATTGTGGTTGCCCTAAGATATTGCACCGACGAAGTATGAATACAAAGCCATCACAAAACGATATATATATGTATGGGCATAGATGCAATACTCTCGATAAAAGAATATAATACTTTATTCTATGGTGGTACTCCTACTTTGTTTTTAAGTTGTTGTCGATAGTTCAAAATTTGTACTAAGAGATGACAACAATTTTAGAAATAAAATCTGATTAGGCTTACGATATCTGTGAAAAATAATAAAATGGGTTGCATATTATGATGGCTTGTTTCATAGTGAATCTAGCAATATCAAATATTTGTACTTTCTGAAATTTTTTTTTGCTATTCAAAATTGGTGGGTTCGAGCTCACAAGTTCTCTCTGTTTGCTACTTGTACCTGCTCATGTGGTTATTCTGACATGGGGACTATGGTATCTTTAGGAAACAGTAGCTAGGGAATCTCGCGTTGGTTAAATCAACAATAGGGAGTAGTAACAGCAGTAAATCCTTTGTCTGAAATAAAATAAATTAGGGTTATCTTATAGCAGCTAGTAATTTTGATAACTAACAATGACATCACCTGATCAGCAGTCCACATCGGTTGTAGGTGCATTAATTAATTGGAGCTTCTATCTTGAGATCAGCTTTCATCGCTGTCCTACGGGAGTTGGTCCCAACAATCAATCTTCCGCAAGATGGAAAGAGAATTCGGTATCAAGTCGGTTTTCACAAAATCGTCCATGCATGCTTCAAGGTCTTTGCTCCCCAAATAGAACACAAAGTCAGTTCCAGCTCTTTAAGCTTGTGGAACCTATTAACCTAGACGAGTCCTAGAGTACTTTGCATGAAACCGGATCCTTTGCCGTGCGGTAGAGCGAACTACTGCCATTGCTGCCAATGGGCTAGTAGGCTCTGAATTTACAACTTCATACATTTATTGTATTTACAACTAAGTATTATTTCTGTGTTCTAGATGATGTTCCCCTCGATAACGTGGCTAGCTACTCTGGTGACTTTATTTGTGAATCTTAAGATAAGCTAGCTGTCTTTCATAGGTATGATCATAGGAGTAGAGTGAGGTACTGTGTTTTACACATCCACAATAGGAGTAGCTTGCGCTGCCAGTGTACCAGACCAATGAATGGCCTTAGGTGGTGCCCCATCCCATCGCAGTTTCTGGACGGTTGTTGAGGATTCAAAACCAGACCTTTTGGTGTAGATTGGACCCAAACCTAATTCATAATTTTCATTGCCTTCCATGTTACTGGATAGAGGCAACGACTCACTAACAGAGAACCGGGCAGCTCCCGGGTGGTCAGCTCCGCGGTTGTGGGGGCGACCCACGCGGGTTGGGGTCCCAGGACTCACGCTCGTGTGTTTTCATCGAGTTTATCCCATATAATTTCAGGTATATTTTTCGCACTTGAAGCCACAATGAGAGTGTGACGTCTTCGTCGCGCATCAGTTTTTAATGAATTTCAGTGATTTTAAAAAAGATATGCTTTTCTATACTGTATATAGTCGTAGGTTTGTTAGTTTACATATGGTGGTGTTGGTTTGCGTGAGTGTGAAGGCACAACGGGAGTGATACGTGTTCGTCGCACATCAGTTTCCAAGTGAATTCTGGTGATCTCAACAAGAATGTGCTCTTCTATACTACGTATAGTTGTAGATTTATTAATATACGCGGGGTGGTGTTGGTGTGCGTAAATGTGTGTAAGTGTGTATTCACGTGCACAAACAGATACTATAGCTGTATTCAATAGGAGAGAAATAAAAAAAAACAACTCACTAACAGGAAAAAGTTCACACTGAATAGTGGCAAAAATTTTCTTATAAATGATGAGAAGGACATGAAAATATGTCAAACCCTGGCTCATTTTTTATATATTCCCATTTTTTTTATTAAAACAGGTATTGCATCCTGTGAGCCACAGATATTACACGTCACAAGTCTCACCAACCTTACCTAAACCAAATCGAGACGGGTCGGTATATGGCATGTCAATCTAGGTAAGATGGCTCTTTCTATTTTTCCCCACTCCTGGTGCTTACCGGAGAAGACGACGTATATGTCACAGGTGAGAGGGAGAGAAGCATCAGCTGTCATGCTGACGTTAGCATAACACCAGCCTACGTTTTGCTATTGTGTTTGTTATCTTAAAAATGTTTTTTTTTTGCTATTTTAGATTAACTAACTAAACTAACTTAGTGAGTAGAACGGTTAGGGATGAAAATGGGATGGTAAATTTCCATCGGTTTCGAAACTTTTTTTTTTTGAACATTTTTTGATATGATCAGAATTTAGACGGGGTGAAAATAGAAATAGGATAAGAGTGAATGGGACGGGCACGAAAATGGAAGGAGCATTTTTCTGACCGTTTTTAAATTTACCTTTTTTGTTGGTAATTTTTCGTATTTTTTCATTTTATTGCATGTGGAATAAAATTAAAATCTAAGATAAAAAAAATTTGTCAATCAAATCCAACCTAAACATGCCCATCTAAAATTCTAAACTCATCCTATCGGTTAAGTGGGTAACACCCATATTATAGTCTGCCCCATATGTTATTGTTTAAGACTATGTTTAACAGTTAAGACTTATTTAACTCTATTTACCTATACAAGTCAATGTTATTATTTTTTTTATTTGAATTATTAATTTCTGTTCATTACCGATATTTTTTGTTTGAATTTTTCCATTTACATATATCTTATTATTTCGATCCCGTATTCCGATGGTGACTTTCTCATTATCATTTCTGTCTGATAAATTAAATATGAAAATAAAAATGAGATGGATATTTTCTCAATCATTTTCTTTGGTTTTCATCCCAAGAACGGGGAAGTGGAGAGTGTTGGTGTCGTTGCCACAGAAGACGAAGTAGAGTTGGGGTCCAAGTACAAAAAACTCTGGTGATGTATTGCCAGCGACCCTGGCAGCAGCTCTGCAGCACAAGGATTAAGGGACCTGGGTCTCCCAAACACGTCTGGCGTGTACTGCAGCTTGAAGCCTTTGATCTGAAACTCCATTATTTTGTTCCCTTTTTAAAAAATCTGAAAGATGATCTTCTCATGCATAAAAGATTCTGCCGATTTGAGATATCACAAAAGGGACAACAAGAAAACAGTTTTGACTGGAAAAACTCAATATCTGAAGCGAGGATTTAATTAAAATTCTTCAAAGATGGCTACAAGGTTAGCTTTGTCTGAAATTTTCAGAACAGAGTTAGATTCGGAATTTTTTTGGAAAAAGTTCACCGTAATACAAAGGTTTAGCCACCACAAGAAAAATATTTTTTAGTCACTAAGGTACTTGGTCATTATTTTCTCTGTTCTTAAAATATTGTCATCGTTGACTTCAGATATCAACTTTGACTATTTATTTTATTAAAAAAATATTTGATAAATATTATATATTTATTATAATTTGCTTTATTATCAAAATAGTTAGAACTCTAAGTTATAATTTTAGATATTTGAATTATTTTTTTAATAAGACGAATAGTTAAAGTTGAAGTTTGAAGTCAATGGCGACAACAATTTAATAACGAAGAGAATATATGTGTAAAATTATATAACTATTTTGTCACTATAAACCTTGGTCGCAATTTTATCACTAAAACTTTGTCACTATATGTATATAGTAACCAATAATTAAATATATTAGTCACTAAAACTGTATAACAACTAATAAGCCCTTGATAACTAAATGTATTTATCAACCAATGAGCATATATTTTAGTCATTAAAAATGTATGTCAACAATAAAAGTCAAATCTTAGTCACTATTTGTTAATTTTTAGTGACAAATTTTTGGTCATTAAAACTTGGTGACTAATGATCCATTTTCTTGTAGTGAGTGTTTAGTTATTTGCAGAATTATTGCTCAGTATCAGCTCTGTTTGAAAACTAAAGTGACATACGAAGTGTGTTCTCCAAATTTAATTTATGGATTTGAATTCAAAGATACAAATGCGCACGGCAATGTTTAATGATGCACTAAACATGCCGTTAGGAAAATGAGCATGTTACGTCCAAAATCTCCGAGACCTGAGGATGATGAACTCTTGAAGAATGGAACTCTAAGCTTTCCTTTTTAGCAATTTCAGAACCTGGTTGGTTGGCATGTCCATTGACAAAGAGATGTCTGTTGTCTGCCAACATGCTCTTGCAAAGTTGCATGTAATCAGGAGATGTCTTAGTGTTTCATCTTTCTGCAATAAACATACTAGTTCACAAGTACAGGAATCTTGAACCATGTTTTTCTTTCCTTTGGAGTAAATCTCTTGTGCTTAACATATCATGTATCAGTAACGAACAAAAATATGTGTTTGGGTTGATATTTGGAATCCAGAAGTGCTTATTAAAGGCCAGGTAAACTGACATGTCGCCTGTTGTTTGTTTGTATACTGTTGAGGAGGTGTAGCATTTTTGAAGGGAATCTTCCCGGTAGGTTTCCAAGCATCTGGTGTGTCTTGCAATTCTAATGCTTCCACGGGTATCAGTTATTGTTGGAGTTGTTCATAGGCCTGGGCTGAGTGGGCCAGGCTGCAGTACTGAACATAGATGTGTGTTTTTCCTGGGCTAGAACTTAGCTGAGCAGAAGATTTGGGCTCTTGACAAATGAAACAAAGCTCTGGGTATTTGATATTAGTGAGCAGCCACTCCATAGGTCCTGCCAGAACAAAGTTGTTGATCGACGCCCCTACTGTTACGCCTTTGAACTTATCGATATGCATAGTTACATCCCTCCGGCAGAAAGAGCCCTTTTTCTACTGTCCTGGCAGCTTGTCATTTGTGTAGTAGGTGTCCCAAAGGAATTTTAGCCATGGAATGGTTTACAGTTCGTGAAAAGCTTTCATGAGCAAGATCTGATCGATTCTGATCAGTCCTGAGGTTTTGTTGCTCCTCGTCCCTCTTCTGGTTTCAGCTTGGTGACCATTTTCTAGGCAGCTTTGTGTTGTGTTTTGAATCGGCATTGATGTGAGAGCCCCTCTACAGACATTGTTCCCTATAGTACTTTCAATTTGCTTGATTAGTGATGCCGGTAGCTTAAAAGTTGTTTTTCCTCATGCTGCTTAGAGTAAGCAAATAACTCAATTTTAATGCATCCGGTTCATTCTAGAATTTAATATATATTTGAAATGCAAGGCAGTTTTTTTTTCTGAAAATTTTTAAACATGTGGCACATATAATGCTCATACAGCAGTGAAAACCACACAATTTCTTAGCATAGGGATCACCCTTTCCCAGATCATGCCCTGTAGCAGCAGCACTGGCGACGCTCCCTTCGTCTTCTTCTTGCTGCTGTACCATACAGACAAGCAAGAGCCTAGATGCATGGATGATATATATAGACACAGAAAAGAGAAAGCGAAAGATGGAAAAGGGAGTAAATTGCACGGATGGTGGAGCGGCATGAGCGGGGAGACATTCCCCAAGTAGATAAAGAGAATTTTAGCAAGAAAAGAGCGAAATCAGAGGGAGACAGATATGGATGGAGAGAGAGAGAGAGAGAGAGAGAGAGAGGCGTTGGTCAGGAGAGGGAGGCGTGGCAAAGGGGTGCTTTCGGAAGAGAGTCGGGGAACAATCCCCACATTCCTTCCTTCTTCCCAATTTCTTCGTCTTCCCTCCGTCGTCGTCGCCGCGTCTTCAATCTTCATCTTCTCCACTTGATGAGGGAATGTACAACATCAATTAGATTGATCCATCAATAATCCAGAGCGCCAGGAGCAGAAACCTGATGCGTTGCTCTTGCTGCCCAACGATCCCAAGAGCGTGCATGCATGCACGACTCCAGAGACAAGAGATATGCATAGTAACATTTTGGATCATTAGTTCCTGACGTGCTGCCATCACCGGAGCTCTTCGTGCTACATTGATCAACATTTGTTATATTCCTCTTGGTTGATAAAGTGGGGAAAAGAGACAGAGAGAGAAAAGGTCACAGAGATCAGCATTCAGCAGCTCCTTCTTGTTCTCCCTCCCTCCTTGCTCTTTGATGGCATTGCTCCATTTCCATTTCAACTCCAACACCAACAGGTACCATTTATTTTGTTTGTAGCCTCAGGCTCTGCAAGGCATATGTACGTAACTCTTATTAGACATGATCATCAGAAGTTGATCGAATTGCAAAATTATGTGACGTTTTGTCATCATCTTATATATATGGAACCTTGCGTAGAAGTAGGTGGTGTTGACCAAAAAAAAAAAACATTTTTTATAGTTGAATATCTATTCATTCTTCGCTCGGTATTTAATATGTGTCTGTAGGTTTTTGCATCAGGTCAAGTCTCACAACTGTTGTTTGGTATATGTTATTATCTGATTGCAGTTGAGGCCATGGTTGGAAATAGGGCATGGATTGTAGGGCTTTTCAACAGCTCGGGCAAAAGGCGCCAAGTCAGCGCAGAGAAGTTATTTGAGCTTACCCCTCTTCAGGTAGCAGTCTACCCTGAGCTCCCGCTTATAATCTTTCAATAAATTGTAATTCAGCAACGTTTTAGTACGACGCCATAGAGTAGGAACATGCATGAGGCTTTGTGTTTTCTTGTGTGCCCTCTTGCTCTGGTCTCGTCAAGTTTCCTGTATTAAGTTTGTCAGATAACCTTTTATGGGTTCCTTAACAGCATCATGCATATAGACTATTTTAGTTGTTCACTAGTTTTCACAAAATTGCTTGTTTTTCCTCATTGAATGTAAGAAATGGAGAATAATTTAGGGGCAAAAACAAAATAAACAGACATAGAAATCCACTTTGTAGTGGATTTTACGGTTCTTCAGCTTTGGAGATGATTGTGGACGATATAGATATAATAGACCCTGATATCACAATAGGAGAGAACTACAGGACGAGGGGAAGTAACTGTCAAATTTTAATGCATGGGCTTTTGATGGTCTCTAGTTTTATGAAAATATTTACATAGTGCCATTTAGCTTTTTGCAGTCGAACTAAACTTTTCTTTAAATATTCAGGAACAGAGGTTGCAGAAACTGAAGGAAAGGCTAAACGTACCTTACGATGAGTCTCGGCCAGATCACCAAGTACGAATCTGCATAATTGCATCACAAGTATTTGACAAACACATGAAAAGTTTAGTTTTAGTCATGAATATTGCAGGGTCGTGCGAGCCTGACAGTATTTTTCCCGCGCTTAAACATTGAGCCAATATCTTCTGAACTTCAACTCGTTTACTCTATTTTTTTCTCATTCGTTCCAACTGATTAAGACTCGATTCATGATGTGGACTGCCTGCAGGAATCACTTAGAGCTCTTTGGAAGGCTTCCTTCCCTGATACAGAGCTCACTAGCTTAGTTTCAGAGAAGTGGAAAGATATGGGGTGGCAAGGCGTGAACCCGACGACTGATTTCAGGTTTGTTTGTCAGTGAACTATGATACAGTTTTTATATATCCATCCTTTGTTCTCTCTGACTGAAGAGAAGCTTGACAAAGTATCATCTGACTCTGTTTCAGGGGCTGTGGATACGTTTCACTGGAGAACCTTTTGTTTTTTGCAAGAACATATCCGGTACGCCTTGTTCTTCCACGCATTGGTGACCGGTGAAACAAATCAGTTTCTCCTTGTAAACCCAACTTAGGAACCGAGCAAAGTGGCTCTGCGTCTAACCTATTGCCGCTGGCTGACTCAACAAGCAGGCTTCGTTCAAGAGTTTGCTGCTGAAGCAACAAGGAGTACGGGTCACATGGGAGTACCCCTTCGCTGCTGCCGGGGTAAACATCTCGTACATGTTGATTCAGCTGCTGGAGCTCAACTCAGGTTCACAGTTTCTCCTTTCACCCTTCCTTCCTTCCTTCCTTCCTTCCTTCCTTCCTTCTTTGCAGCAACTGGGCATCTACGATCTGGACAGCTTTGCATGTGGCGCTGTCTCAATGGAATTAACTAATTACATAGACTATGTGCGTTGCATCAGTTCAGGTCAAAGCATTAAAACTGGTGATCAAAGTACATCCACGCCATGTGCGCTGCGTCCCTAAGAGTCAAACAACCGTCCGTAACATATAGTTTCCCTCCCTCAAAATGATCATCAAGGGATCCTTCGATTTGATTACGACTGTTCACGATGATGAGCGATTAGAATACACGCTAACGCTAGCTGGTGCTGCTAACTGCTAACCGATGCGCAACCGTCTCGTTGCGCTGCGGTTGCAACGGCCCTGCGCGCCGTCACCATGATTGGCGGGAGTCGATCATGTGATTTGAAACGAAAAACAATGAGTTCTTGATTTCGTTTGGTTGTTGTTCATGTGCTCTCTCTCTCTCTCTCTCTCTCTCTCTGTTTCCAAGTCCCCAATAAGTGAACGGTTGTTGGTTTGGTTCTGCAACTGCTAGCCGTTCGAAGATGCGCTTCATTCATTCATTTCATTCAGATATTGGGGACCCATGGTATTTGACTGGTTTCATTCCTCTTTTTTCCATTTTCAGCGCGACCCAAATCTTTGCCAGGGATCAACTTTATCAAAATGTTGACAGGTAGTATACAGCTTCCGAATTTGCTGTTGGATCGACTAACCTGTGACGATTCATCAGATAGACTTGCTTTTGTTTGTTTTGCACATCATCTCAGAACATGAGGACGCATTCGACGTGCTCTACTGCATCGCGTTCGAGATGATGGATGCTCAGTGGCTCGCAATGCGCGCCTCGTACATGCAGTTCAAGGTGAGACGGATCTTTCATCTTCCACGAGAATCATGGTTTTGACGAGAGTTAAACTTTTGACTGAACTTACGTTTACTGAACGCATAATGAAATGAATGATTGGCTGGTGGGGGTAAACTGCAGGACGTGCTGGAAGCAACGAGGCAGCAGCTGGAGAGGGAGCTCTCGTTGGAGGATCTCCATGGCATCGAGGACCTTCCTGCTTACAACCTCTTGTACAAATAACACCGCCCATTAATCGTCCTATCAGCGTTAATGGAAAGGCAAAGAAACACTCCAACTTGTGTCATAACCATCAGACCATCTTCATGGCTTTCAATGGGGATCCCAAAGGGGCCAACAACACAAAAAAACTCATAAAAAAGAGCTGCAGGTAGGTTGATCTGCACTGCATGTGAAGGGAACGGAAGAAGAAGCCACTTGCTCCGCCTTGACTGGTCCAATCCAGGCGACCGATCCGTTCCTGCAGAGATGCAAATCTAGGCATGTGCGTCTTCTGTATTTTATTATCATTAGCTCGTGATCCTTCCTCCTCGAGGAGATGCTAGCAGTAGATGAGCAGCAATGGAGATGGAATGCAGAGGTGAGGTGAGGTCAGGAGGAGCTTACGTGGGCGTTCCATGATCAGTCAGCGCGTCTCCTGCAACAGTGCTGCTGTTCCTGCCACTGTTGGTAGCTGGTGAAGCAAGATAGAACAGGAAGCAACCAAAACAGTGTTCAAACAAACAGGGGAAATGAAATGAATCGCTTCGTTCCTGTAGCATCGGATAGATCGCCTGCCCTCCCAAATTATTGGTACTACTGCTCCACCAGAGATGATGCTTCTTCAACGGAGATCAGTGGAGGAGTGATGGAGATGACATTGCAGGCTCAGGTGAGGTCGGGATCGGAGCATAGCGCCATGCTTGTACCCATGCTTAGGATCAAGACCGTGCAACAAACACGCCTTCTTCCCCGGTGGATGTGTCATGCCATGAGCAGGAGATCTGCTGCTCCCGGATTCCTTCCCTTTCTCGGATGCATGATGATCAGTCACTTTGCCATGGATCACCCATCCCATCACTCACCATAAGGATCGTAGCAAGTAAGAATCGTGGAGATCTGTTGGAGCACTGTTTGGCTTGCTCGTCAGTGATAATCATCGTAAGAAAAATCATCCATCCATTCCTTGTTCCTTCACCATATTATAGAGGTTGTAGTAGTAATAAACAGAAAGAAACAATGACTCATCTACTGATACAGCAGTAGTAGTTCGTGTTACGGACTAACAGCCGCACTCCGACGATGGCGGGGCGGTCGGAGACCCTCTTCCTCCTCCTCATGTTTTCACTTCACAAAGCCAGGGAAAAAAAAGAAGGAAAAACGAAGCAAAAATCTCGAAAACAATTACAGGCGCACACAAGACTGGATGATCGGATCAGAATCTGGCGTTCTCGAATCCGTGCAGATCGCTGACGCGGTTCATGGACTTGCGCATGATGGCCACCTTCGCGAGCTGCTCGGCGGCGCGCCACGCGGACGTCGGCGTCAGCGGCTCGCGGCCGGGAGGTCCTGCTGACCCTCCGCGCGGCGTCCCGACCGGCGTCGTCGCCTCCGACGCGTCCCCCCTCCTCCTGCCGCTCCGCGACGTAGGCGTCCGCGGAAGCTGCCGCTGCTGGCTGTGACGCCACCGCATGTCGCTCAGCTCCGTGTCCAGGCTGCCCACCAGCTCCTGCTGCTGCTGCGACGGCGGGGACTGCGTCAGCAGCGCGCGCGCGGAGGAGAGAAGGTGGATCGCGGTCGCCAGGTCCTGCAGCTCCGCGAGCCGCCGCGACTCCGCCACCGCGCGCGTCGCCACGAACAGGTCGTGCAGCCGCCGCGACGAGCTCTCGCCGCGGAGCGCCGGCAGCGGCACCGGCTGATCTTCGCCGCGCACCGTCTCCTGCGACGCCGGGTCGCGGTAGCTGCAGCGCACGGACAGCGCGTGCGGGGGGTCGTGCGTGTGCGGCGGGGGGACCAGCGGCGCGCGGAGCTCCACCAGCAGCTCGCGCTCCTCCTCCGCGTACATCTCGCCCAGCCGGACGCTCACCGCCGCGCCGCCGTGGCCTGCAAGGGACACGGGCTGCTGCCCCAGACCGCTCGAGTACACGGCGGTGATCTCACCCGCCGGGAACATGAGCTCCAGATGCACCTCCTGCATCACCACGCTCACGAGCCCGCCGAGGCACTTGGCGAACGCGTGCTCCACGGGAGGCTCCTCTTCCTCCTCCGCTTTCGTCACGAGCGGTGGGGCGTCGCCGGGGCCGATTGGGATCTCGACGTGTGTGAACCGAGTGGCCGGAGCAACGGACGGCCGGCGCACAGTGTGGTGGTGGTCGCTGCCCTGTTTCTTCGAAGGCTCTCCCTGTTGCTGCTGCTGCTGCTGCGTGTCGGAGAGTAGCATGACCGTGGCGACGGGGTTGCGGTCGCGCCGGTCCTCGAGGACCTTGGTGGCCTTGCGAAGCGCGTCGCCGACGCAGACGCTCTGCCCCTGCGGCTGCTCCTGGCCCTGCGAAGAGGCGGCGGCGGCCGCGCAGACCACCAGGCGGTCGACGATCTGGCGCGCGGACCGCTGGCCCTGCCTGGTCATCCGGCGCAGCGGCAGCAGGCGCTTGGCGGCGCCGGAGAAGGCGACGATGGAGAGGCGGTCGGCGGGGCCGAGCGACGCGACGACGAGGCGCATCCCGCGCTTGAGCATCTGCAGCTTCTCGCCCATCATGCCCTGACTCACGTCCAGCACGGTGACCAGGTCAATGGGCGCGCGCCGCGGGGCTGCCGCGGTGGAAGACGAACGCAGCCCGGGCGCCTTGACCTTGACGGCGACCACGTGCTTCCCGTGCCTCCGGCCGGACGAGACCATCGCGGCCTCGGGCGCCACGGTGACGGCCAGTCCCGAGGCACTCCTGGGGCGCGGGAAGAACCCCCTGAACTCTTCCTCCTCGTCCTCGTCGGCCTCTGGGATCGGGTTGAACCCGCCGCCGCCGCCGCCGCCGGCCGCGGCCTTGGGCGCCAGCAACGGCTCGTCGTCGTCGTATAGCTTGACGCCGCCGGAGGACGGCGGCGGAGGGGTCTTGCGTCCGTCGTGGAAGGAGCAGTGGAGGCGGAGGGAGGCGAGGAAGGGCGCCTGCCGCCACGGCGAGGCGCAGACGGGGCAGGAGAGCACGCCGGCCGCGGAGGACGCCCGCGCGTGGGAGGCGATGCAGGGGAAGTGGAAGGCGTGGGAACACTCCGCCGTGAACACCGCCGAGCTGCCGCTGCTCTTGGCGCTGCGCGAGCACACGCCGCAGCGAGACTGCACGCACAAAAAAAAAAGCAACAAATCAGACATCGCATTCTGCATCTCGCATTCGGATTGAAGAACAGGGGAAGACGAACAATTGTAGTATCTTTTCTTTTACAGTAGTACTCAGATATAGATTAAATCAAAATTGGTTAAGTAAAACAGAGAAGCAGAAGTGCGTTGGGATGCGGAAAAGATGACCTTTTCGGTCAGTGCTGTAGCATTTTGCATCGTGCGTTTGGATTGAAGCTGATCCATCCATCTTTTTCACCTCAAATCTAGGAAGCCTTTTTGACGAAAAGGTGTTCTATGGGATTGCATCCGCAGCTGCTGCTACTCTACCATTGTTTATTTAGGGTAAAATACCATAATACTGCTACCAGTTGTTGTACGATTGATTTTTCTTGGAGAACGGAGAGATCTATTACCAGCAGTATCTGAAATCCACCAATTTTTTCTGTAAAAAAGAGGGACGGACTGATTGGGATTTGGGTGAAAGCTTAGATCGAAGAGTCAGCATTAGTACTACTCCCCAAAAGCTGCTCCCTCCCTCCGAGTGATAGATGGAAGGACGGATGATAATATAATAATTGCTCAATCATCACAAAAGCTGGAGAAGGTGGAGGAGGAAGAATCTCTCTCTCAAGGAAAAAGGGAGAGAGGATTAGGACAAAACAGAGAGAGAGTGGTGGTAATGATTGGTGGTTTCTCTTCGAGAGAGAGAGAGAGAGAGATGGGGATCTTGGCCCAATCACAGGTGCCAAGACAAGTGACAAAGAAAAGCCTAACCTTTTTATTATTACTCCATTGTTTGTGAGTACTACTCCTCCTATACTTGGTGCCATGAATTCACATTTTTCGCGGCTTGGTTGCTCGCTTGCAATTAGTAGTACAGGAAAAGAGCAAGAGCATAGACATAAAAATCCAATTTTTTTCCCTTCCCCCCTCCTTGCACTGAGAACAGAGAAATCTTGGATCAAGCGAATCGAAAGAAGAAGAAACGGAACGCAATCAAGTCACCTTGGAGGGGAGCAGCGACGCCTTGAGCGTCGCGAATCTGGAGGGGGATCTGGGCGACGCCGGCGCCGACAGCGCCTGCAGCATCGCCAGCCTCCCGGGCTTCCTCGTCGTAGGCGCCGAGGGCGGCGTGACGGGCGCGGTCTCCGGCGGCTCCTGCAGCGGCTTGGTGCGGCACCGAAGTGTGGGCGTCGCCGGGTTGCTGCTGCTGTTGCCCAGGCCGCCGCCGCTCTTGGAGGAGAAGAAGAAGCCGCCGCGGGGGCTGGCGTCGCGGGGCCGGCGCTTCTTCGCCGTGGCGTCGGATAGATCGTCGTCGTCGCGCTGGACCGACGTGCACAGCGCCCTCCGCCACCCCGTCCCCATCAGGAAACTCTCCAGACCTCTCTCTGTCCGTCTGGACTCTGTCAGTCTCCTCGAGAAGGAAGAGGAGGAAGAGCGAAGGAAGGTGGCGCCGCGGGGGCCCTGCTCTGGTTGCTCGCTTTCTCTAATACAAGTACCGGCGCGCTTCGTGGGCTGAGGAGGAGGCTAGCACCACCACATGGGGGCGGGGGCAATGGCAAGGGAATCTCGCTGCCCACTGGTCCGGGGAGAGAAGGAGGAGGAGTATTAGTAGGAGTAGTTAAAGAAGCAGACTCACTGACTCCACCATTATTTATCCTGCTAATCTACAGTGCTCACTCAGCTCCCGAAAAGAGAGAGAAGCAATTATTATCGGCGGCCTCTGCCGCTCGCGACCTGCCCACAGTCGCATCCCAGGTCCGCCCTCGTTCTACTCTCCAGAACACAGCTCTCTGATTAAATAATTAATCACCTCGCCACCGGTATCACCTCCTCCGGGTTGCATGTAATATCCGTAACCGGTCTTCTTCTCCAAACTCCCAAAATTTTCAAAATCCAAGTTTCGTTAACCCTTAAGGCCTTTTTGTAGAGATTATAATTATTCGAAAAATTCTCATACTTTGAATTATTCATGAAAATTACTTATTCAACTTATCTATATAATCTGATTTTTAGTCAAGAGTATTTGATAAAACAACTTATTCAAAGTAGATTACACGCGGTGGAAAAAGAGAAGCGGTAAAAAATCAGTATCTATAGCTTAATGTGTGTGCTAGTACAAAATATAAAATTGGTTATAAGTGATTAGAATTTTAATTGTTTGATAGAGATGATAATGTAAGTTGTGATAATGATCAGTAAAAAGCAGATTCATAATTTCTACCAAATGAGACTTTAATCATACAGTTAGCAGCAGTAATCCGATCCACAAGAGGCCATTGATTGATGTCACCCTTGTTGCTGGGAAAGTGGGAATCCCAGGGCAGGGCGAAGCAGAGCAGGGCAGAGCAGCCAGCAGGCTTTCCCGGCCGGCGGCAGAGGAAAGCGAGTGCGGCAAAGCCTGCTTCGGGCGGCGCCGGCTCTCATCCCTCGCCATTTGCGAACCACCCAGCCTGCCATCAGATAGATGGTCAGAGCCGCACAGAAGAGAGCGCCGCGCGGCGCCGTCGATGGTCGCCCCCAGCACCGCGCCGCGGCTTCCTCTCGCAACTGTTCACACATGTGGCCTCTGCTGACCTGGTCGGCACCGGCACCACCCCCCTCCTCGATCACGTTGCCGAGACGACGATCGAACGGATCTTTGCGTTGCGTCGCCTCGTGGCGCCGCTGCCGAGGCGAGGAGTAAATGCTTTGTGAAGAAGGATAGATACGAATAATATATAAAATTATAAATAGAGTTTATTTATTGTAAAAAATAAAAAATCGATTTCATTCATCGATCTATTTATTCATTGGACAGGTTTGATTGATTGTTGGCTGTGATATACGTACATCCATTTGCTGCTAGGTGCAGCTAGCTGGGCGCTGGCGTTGGCGGCGATTCCCGCCGGTCTGGACGCGTCGATCCGTCCACCGGGTGTTCTGTGGAGGAAGTGTTGCATGCATGATTGGCTCGTTGCTATTGGGCGTAGCGTGCGCCGGGACAACAAGCTAACTGGCTAGCACGAAAAGTGAACCAGCCTACTCTCCTTCCCCTTCTTCAACATCCTCTAGTGGAACTTCACCGGTCGTCCAACTTTGTTCGTGGAGTAATTTATTTAAAGGACGAAAAATCATATGGGTTGTCCCTTTTTTCTTTGCCAAAAAAAAAAGTATAGATTCTGTACCTTTACGGTGAAGACATTGGAACTGCTCCTATGTCACATGACAGTTTCATGTGTAGCTGTACGCGTACCTCGGCACTGGATAGAGTAGTATCAAATGATTCCAAGCTACGAGAAGGAGATCTTTTGTGGTTTTCAAAATAACGCCGGGCAAATAATATTCTCACGAAGCTAGCACTGCTCTAATTTTTGGTTTTCAAAATATTTGATTAAAGTCAATTTTTAATAACTTTGACTAATAATATGTAGATAATTAAATAGCTTCTAATACAAAGAGTTAGACGTTTGTTTCATGAAGAATCTAATTACATAAGTTATAGTATTTGTTAAAATATTATAAATTCTTTGCTACAAATGGAAATTTGATTTTGACTGAAGCTACAGATTTGCTTACTAAGTAAGTTTATTTTTGGAACCGAGAGAGTGCTCCACAGGATAAAAAGAAGTCGACGAAGAGATCCATGCATGGCGACGAGGAGTAGGAGCAGTGGTGCACAAAGTCAACAAGAGGTGCCGTGAGAATCAGAGGGAGCAGTGTTTGACCATGCTGGGCTTTTTTCACGAGGACGGAGGAAAAGGGTGGGAAAGCGGAGCGCAGGGCGTGCGTGCGCCGTGCGGTGGAGGAAGAACGGAGTCGCCTTGCCTTGTCTTGGGCGTGCCGTACGTGTGTGGGGAACGGTGTGCTATGCTTATGGCGGTGCAGAAAGATCAAAGAACCGCTTGCTTGACTTGATCTTGATGCTCAAGTCAAGACGGTGCAGAAAGATCAAAGAACGGAGGCCATGATCGAGCACAAGGGCTTTGCTCATCGTCATCATCTGCCTTCTCGTCAGCAGGTTCACAGCTCCGATCGAGGCAGCTGTTATTACCAGCTTCTACTACAGTTGTACCAGCGACTTTGCAAGAAACGATCGATGGAGTCAGCTCCTCGATCCACGTTTCCATGTATTCTCCTCCCGCCGGTTGACCCAGATCACTCTAGAGAGAGAGAGAGAGGGATGGACGAGAGAGAGCCAACGCTCCAGGCATCCACACGCAGGTTCAAACAGAGTAGAAACGCGTAGAGTGCGGTGCAATTCAACTCGCTTTCGTTCTCCTCCAACACACACACAGCAGAGGTGAAAATAGGTCGAAAAAAATAAACTTAAAAAACATGAAGATTGAATAGAGTTAAAATCAAATCAAAATTTTATTTATTTTTTAATTAAAATTTAAAAAAGTTAAAATAGTTTATGAAAAAATCCGCGAACCGAGTCGAGTCTTTTTATAACCTTGCGACACCAAACCAAATCGTTCGGCGGAGCAGCCCTGTGTTCCGTTGTACGGGTACACAGTCACGCTTGCAGGCGGACACATCCATCGTCCCGACTTCGTCGACACACAGGCTGTGCGCAGGCTCTGCAGGTTGGTGCTGTAAGCTCTTGGTTGCTTTATCCTCCGTTGGATGGAACGAGACAGCATTCCGCTCTTAGTAGATGATGATCGATGTTCTTACCAGCATGATGATAGGAGTAGCTTCCTGTTGTTAGTGGCGCTGCAGTAGTTTTTGCATCAATTTGATGCTGGATTTACGGAACGGATGGATCCCAACAGGCCCATATATATGATTGCGTTGCATCCATAGTCAATACAATTGCAGATCAGAGATCGATCACGCATTGTTTCATCAATACTTATGTTGATAGTCAACTATCAACACACGTACTCCTGCTTACTGTAACCTGTACGTAGTAAATAAATACGGAGTACTATAGAAAAGAGCAACGCATCTGTTATACTATTGCTTGCTTGACGAGAGGAATTCGAGCTGTAGTTTCTTCTCGCTGAAAATAACCTTTCGTGCATGTATCTCTGGAAAAAAAATATATGTTCTCTCCTTAAAATTGTTTTATAGTACACCCGTGGACCAAGCAAGCAACAAATGAAACCAGGCCAGATCAATGTACCGGTCAGTTGCGTTTGATTTATCAAATTAATTCGATATCTGTATAAACTGATCGAAATGATTCTAACACTAGAGATGCAGTATCAAAAGAAAAAGAAAAATGAAAACTTAATGCTCGATGGAGCCGCTTTCAGTTCAACACTACGGGTCGTCGCCGTCAGCCGATCCACCGATCAATAATGAAGCTCTACTAGAAGTACTGCTACTACTAGGAGCAATATATCTATAAACAGTAAGCAATCCATCCATCCATCCATCAAAATCATCAAATCAAACGTCACATCCTCCGCGCTGCAATTTTATTACTAGAACTAATTAGGGTTAATTATCCTCGCTCGAGCAGCTTGTCAATGTACGGATCGGCGACTACTACAGATCGTCTCCCACTAAGAACATGCCCACCCACGTACCTACGATTGATTGC
Organism: Zoysia japonica; assembly: GCA_001602275.1. NCBI lineage: Eukaryota > Viridiplantae > Streptophyta > Magnoliopsida > Poales > Poaceae > Zoysia > Zoysia japonica. Next base: position 364,159 of record BCLF01000101.1, on the reverse strand, counting down.
GAGTCTCGATCGACCTAACATGCCACGAGTTAATCTATTTCGTGACCCTGATCGATGAGTAATCCGATGGGTTAGCTAGGTTAATGCAGTCGTAAAGCCCAGCTTAATTTAGGGACCGAGTATGTTTGGCCGCCTACCTCCATCTCTTTTACTGCTAGTAGTACATCTTTTTTGACAAACTGTAACCGCGCAATGATAGATTGATAGTCCAAGCTAAGGGCTCGTAAAGGATACGGTTTAGATTTTAATAGTTTATAATTGAAGTGAAGTGGAGAGGTGAGATTAGCTTCACTTTAATTATGTAGAAAGGTAAGGACCAGCTTCTAACTCCGATGTTTCAATCATATCACTTTCGAGTTAACCTTTTTACACGAAGTGATACGGAAAAATGTAAAAGGATAAATGTGCGAGCTCGCTCCACGTGAGAGCTGAGCGGTAAGCGGACTTGGGATGTGAGACATTACAGGGCTCCTTTGAAATGTAGGATTTTTAAAAAAAAAAGATAAAAAATTTCACAAGAGTGATTTCATTTTCATAGGAAAATTGCAAAAAGAGAAAATTTTCTTCATTCTAAAGAGGCCTAAGTGTTATTTTTCTCATAATAACAATGCGGCTTCTTCCGTTGCTAATGGAACATGCCCACCCACGTACAGATTAATTGTGAGTCTCAGATCGACCTAACACCTAACATGCCATCAAGTAATTTTACTCCATCAGCAGACGTCCATCTTTGCTTTTGACTCGATCATCCGTATACGAAGTGAGGCTAAAAGCGTAAGAAAAGTGCTATGCATGAATGCGCGAGCTTGCTCCATGTGGAAGCTGGCCGGTAAGTAAACTTTGGACGCGAAGCATTACAAACCTATAAAATAGCCTTATACGTGCATACATGTGTTAATTCCCTCCGTCGACGAAGTATTTCTATCGATTGAAGTTTGGAAACGAAAACCCCAAACAATATTTTGCGAGACAGAGGCATGAAGGCAGGAGCATATAAAAAGGAAAAGAAGAAAAATATGAAAAAGCGGGCAACTATTCTTGGATTGAGAGACATGTGCTAATGAGGCCCAACAAACGTTGCAGGTGCTCATGAGCCCCCATGAGCCAACTAAACTGCTAAAGGCTAAATCAAAGAAACTGTCAGGCTCGCTAAAACCATTGGCCCATGTTTCGTGCTTTGCTTAGCATCGAAATAAAAGCGTGGTTTTCTCCCGTGGAGTATTTGAAATATTCCTCATCAGCTCATTAGTGATCTAATGACCACAGGTCATTGGTGAAGTATTTGGATAACAGTTGACTTGGAGAGAAGTGCAAGTCTGCCACAGTGAAGCTCAATCTAGAAATTCAAGCAAATTTTAATAAAAGATATTATATATTGCCTCTGTTCCAATATATAAGCATTTTTATGTTTAATTAAAAGTCAAATTATTTTAACTTTGGCAAATAATATCTAGAATATTAAATAATTTCTAGTATAAAAAGTTACATATTATGAAAGTTTGTTTTATGATAAATCTAATGGCATAATTTATACTCCCTTCGGTTTTAAAATATTGACACCGCTGGCTTCTAATATTAACTCTGATCATTCATCGTATTAAAAAATTATTTAAATATATAAAATTATAATTTATATTTCAAATACCAGTAATGATAAAGCAAAGTATAACAAAATATATGATATATATCAAACATTTTGAATAAGATGAATAGTCAAAGAGTCAAAGTTGGTGATGAAATCAACGGTGTCAATATTATATATATCAAACATTTTGAAGCAACCCGCAGCGTCGCCAGGGCAAGATAGGTTGGCAACTCTTCCGCCGCCTCGCCCTCAACTGTCAAGGACGCGCCCACCGACGCCACGCGCAATGACCTCGACCACTCCAGCTTCGACGCGGAGTGCCATTACCTCGACTCCTCTTGCTTTGATGCCACACGTGGCGACCTCGACGTCTCCTGCTTCAACGGCATGTGCGACAAGCTCGACCCCTCCTGCTTCGACCCCGCACCCTCCTGCTTTGATGGTAACCCCGCAGCCTCCTATTTTAATTAAATCACTGATGGCTAGGGTCTTTCAGTTTATAATTTCATAGTGTAAGCTTACTCCATTGCTAGGGTCTTGCAGTGTAGCAGGTTTGGACTCAAGTGCAGATTGCTATAATTTCATTGCAATGTGTCTATTTTCTATTTGCGCAGATTGTTAGGCAAGTAAATTTATGCTTCAACTGATTATGTTAACAGAACTTTTCTTATATTACATTCTTTATACACTGGATCTTACCCAGTAAATTAAAGATACTAACATTTAATTAGTAAATAACAATTAGCTTTAGTGCGTTTTAAGCTACAGTTGCATCTATCTGAGATACTAGAAAGAAGCTCTTGAATTTGTGATGTCAGATTCAATCTCTTGAATCTTTTTAGTGCAATATCATATACTAGTAGCAACTTATTTGAAAACAGGCTAATGCAATTTATTCAAAATTTTCAGACTCTTGAAATTTTTAGAATATTTTTCAGCATAAATGCTTCCTTTGTATAATCTAGATGGCCAGTGATCTCATTTTGATTTTGTTGTACATTGAATGGTTTATGCAGACTCAAAGAGCAAAATTACAAGGTGCAAAGAAATTTAAATCACAGATGGCGACATTAGTAGGGGTGAAGTCACCTGGGATAAGACTTATGCTATCCCCAAAAATTACATCCCCATCTATAGCTCAGTTGCAGAAATCTCCCTCTCAAGGTAACATAGTGCCATGTTTTTAAGTATTTTTTTTGAAGTGTTTGCTATATCATTGCCACTTCTGCATTATTTTGAAGTGTTTGCTATATCATTTCTACTTCTGTTCAAAATATGTTTAGCTATTGTTTACTCTATTCAACTACTATTTGTTGTTTGCTAAATATGTCTATTTTAGGATTTTCTTGTCAAAACTGAAAAAGAAAACTTAGGTCCAAAATATGAAAAGATTTTGAGCCTATTTACAATGGACAGACACTCATAGAAGCTAAATGCATTCATTGTCACAAATTATTTAAAGCAAATTGAGGTTTTGGTACAAGTGGGTGTATTAGGCACTTAAAAATTTGTGATGAGAGGGCACAATTAGATAACATGATTATCCAAATGAGTGCTGACAACCTGTCATCGGATGCGGATTCTTTAAGAAACTGGAAATTTGATCAACAAAAATCTGAAGATGAGCTTGTTAAGTTGATTGTTGTTCATGAGCTTCCATGCAGCTTAGTTGAGTACCTAGGTTCAGAAGTTTTGTCTCTACCTTGAACCCCTGGTTTAAACATGTGTCTAGAACTACTATTAAAAAATATTGTGTTAGCACAAATGAGCAAGGGATGGCAGCCCTAAGAAATACCATAGACAGATTGAATTGTAGATTTTCTCTAACAGCTGATCTGTGGACTTATCGTTACGTTCACATCAGTAGAAACATCACATAATGGTATAAACTTGTTAAATGCCATGTTAGTAACCATTCAAGATTGGAACATTGAAGAAAAAGTTTTTGCTATAACAGTGGACAATGCAACAACAAATGACAATCTTGTGGATTCATTGAAAGACAATCTTGTAGCCAAGTCTTTGTTGTTGCATAAAGGAAAATTGCTTCATTATCGCTGTGCTGTCCATGTGTTGAATATAATAGCTCAAAAAGGTTGCAATGCTATAATTGGGGTTGTTGACAATATAAAAGAGAGCATAAAATATATAAGGAGCTCACCAGCCCGAAATGAGCGATTTGAGAAAATTCTCTATAGCTCAAAAAGGTGGCAGATTGGGCCTACATAGTGCTACAGTAGGAGTAATATTACTCCATAACCAACGCGATTTGGATGGTTGAGAACGCTTCTCCCTTCCAATGAGTCAGCTATCAACAGAAGCACTCCACTGTAATAATTGATCCGGTGATTGCTTGGTGAGAGGAGTTTGAGCTGTAATTACAGC
>BCLF01000101.1:348256-358992 GCA_001602275.1 Zoysia japonica | reverse complement strand
CTTTCGGTTCAACATTAGTCGTCGGCGTCAGCCAATCCATCGATCAATAATGAAGCTAGCTACTACTTGTAGTACTACTAAGAGCAATATTCTATAAACAGTAAGTACTCCATCCATCGATCTCATCAACAAATCAAACGTCACATCCTCCACGCTGCAGTTTTATTATAGGGTTAATTATCCTCGCTCGAGCAGCTTGTCAATATGTGGATCGAGGACTATATGATTGCGAGTCTCGACCTGACATGCCATGAACAAATAAAGCGAGCACTCCTACTACTAGTAATTTTACTCGATCAGCAGGCGTCGCTTCATGTCCCTGATCAGTCCATCTTTACTTTTGATTTGATCATCGCTGGAGGAGTACTCTACTTCAATTTCGTGGCCTTGATGAGTAATCCCATGGGTTAGATAGGTTAATCCAGTCGTAATAGTTAAAGCCCAGCTTTAGGGACTATGTTTGGCCGCCTACCTCGTATCTTTTTTATTACTAGTACTACTACATCTTTTCTGACAAACTGTAACGCAGCAATGATAGACTGATACTAGTGCAAGCTAAGTGTCATTTTTCTCATAAAACAGTGCTCCTTAAATAGCTTTTTCTAATGAGACCGAGCCACGGCTCGGACGGCTAGCGACGCCAGCGGGCGTCTAGCTCGCCCAGGTTTGATCCTTGTGATCGCACTCGGCTGCTCACCGGAGCTTATCCCCCTTTGTTGGATTTATTCCTAAATAAATTTGAGGTGACGTCTCTCAACGAGTATCCACTTTGAGATGCTAAAAAAAATTAGCTTGTTCTGATCACACACACAAATCCCTAGGGCCACGTTTGCGGCTTCTTCCGTTGCTAATACTGTTCACACATGAGACCTAGTAATAATGTGCAATGGAAATGCAATGCAATGGCGTCGCACCCCAACCATATTCTCCCCTCTCGTTCTAGCTACAGCCATCTTCATTCTGTTGTTAATTGCAACGCATCAATCAGCAGCGTCCTATTGTCAAAAAAAAAAAAAAAAAATCAGCAGCGCCCAAACAAGTCCACCACGAGACCTGCCTGTGGGAGGATTGTATAGTGTTTTAAATTTTGAGTCCAACTTCAAGCAATAGTACTCCATCGACGGAACAGAGGCATGCAGGCAGGAGCAAATAAGGTCACATTGGAACGCAGAAATTTGATAGGAATCTCACAGTAATTTCAAATGAATCAATTTAATTCACAGAAAAAATATAAAAAATAAGAAAAATTCTCATGTTCCAAAGGAAACTAAAAAAGAAAAATAAAAAAAAAGAAAAGGGGAAACCATCTGAGCCGGCCTCCTGCGCTGGCGCTAATTTGGCCCAATGGGCCAACTAAACTGCTAAAGGCTAAATCAACAAAACTTTGGGCTGGGCCCGGCAGAGTGTACTTCCTTTTTTTTTTGTGATCGGACCGGCAGAGCATACTTTTTTTTGAGTGCCATTGTGTCCAGAAATTTTTTGTGTTCCAGATATGCTTCCATTGGAAAAAGGAAGGGAAACGTTACTTTATTTGTTTGGCTCAGCAACGTTCTTTAATTTCGATCTAAAATAATGAACGAAGCACGGCATGACAATCGTTCAGCGTACGCTGTCGAGGCTATGGATCAGATTTGTACTTGGACAATTATCGCTGCATCAAACAATCGAAACAGCCACATTTGAAATTACCGATATTATCCTTCTTGGCATCTTGGTTTGAGTCGCATTTTTTTTTCTTGTTGTGGGTATTTTTCAGTGTCTTGAGAACTTGCTCAGTTAATAGGCTTGTTTCACCGTCCACTCCAAGGTCATCGAGTCCTTCCATTGGCAATGCTGAGAGGTTGTAGTCACTGTGAATGAGTCCACGCCGCCAACCTCAGCACTTGCTGCCATGTCATGCGGCGCAATGTCCTCATCTTTGAAGTTATTGCCGGCGACCACAATGTCATTCTCCTCCACGACGCCGCCGGTCACATCAACAACTTCTGCTCCGTGGCTACGAGGCGAGCAAGAAGAAACTGGCCAAATTAGCGCGTGTTCCGCCGGGCTCACGCGGCCAGGCTTTTGCACTATAGCGCATCGTAGCTATAGTATTGCTGCAGCGAGACAGCTGAAAAAAAACTTTTAAATTGTAGGTTGTTTGACTCGGGTAAAAATGTATAAACAGTATTTTTATTGTATCTATAGTAAATAAACAATAACATAAATCGATAAAAATAAGTCATGCTAAACGGGCTTTTAATAAGGTCTAGACAGTATAACCATCTCCCACGCAACCTGAAACCATCCCCAACTTTCCTGTATCCCCTAACCTCACCTCATCTGTAGTGAGAGTCCTAATCTCCATATGCGGTGAGAAAAAGGAATGGGGATTCGACCATATACGACATGAAGTTACAATTTCTTCGTCATCGCTAAAACAATTCCTCTTTACAGTTCAAAAACATCATTGACCAGTGGAACCAGTCCGCTCTCGCCGCCCGAAGTTTGAATACAAGCAAGGTTCACATGGATATATAATTCAGCGCTCTTTGACAGAGCTCTCAGCTCCTAATTCTCAGTAAAACCAAAGAACCTCTGTCAAACACTGTTTTTCAAAAGAAGTGATTTTTGACTGATTATGTGAAGTGGTTCTCTGAAATGAACTAAGAGGCTGAGAGCTGAAAAAAAGTAGCTTTTACTGATTTTGTGAAATCCAGATTCTAACAGTTTATCCTAGAGATTAAAAAAAAAATCATTTTTAATCACATAACTACTTTATAAAAGAATCAGAAGTGAATCCAGACAATCAGAAGGCTGATAGCTGTAAAAAGACCCTCAACCTCAAGATTCGTTTTTTGTGATCATGAAGACGCGCAAAAAATAAACAGGATCTGACCTTGGGAAGTACTCCCAAAGCGTACAATACAACCAGCCAACCACCAAAGCATATTCATGTGAGGTAGGGATAGGTGGTGACAAGGGATTATAAAACCTTTTTTTAAACTGATTGATTTTTTGTGGAAACTGGTTCAGTCTGGTTTTATCGAGCTATTTTTTTATTAAAAGTTTTAAAAATAAAAAAGGATAAACTGGTCGATAAGAAAAAAAATTGTTCGTTTTTGAAATTTAAAAGCGGTGAAACTGGTTAATAAACTAGAAAAATCAGCAGGTTTACTATAGTATTTCGACCAAATTTCATGTCAATTTTGAATTTTAAATTTGCATCGATTTTTGATCTATTTTTTTTCTGTTTTCACAAAAATGGGCAAGGCAAGTTTAATAAAATTTTTTAAAATTGAAAAAAAATTCAAAATCTAAAAAACCAGTTAATCCGGTTGAGTTGGTTTAGTTTAAAAATTTGAAAGTTCAACCGAAAAGGCCGCTCAGTTCTTAACCCTTTTTTGTGATCAGTCCCTACGGGGTAACGGCAAGAAAAAGGGCAAATTTCTTATTAGCCATTCAAAAACTTGTATTTTCTTATTAGCCACTATAAATTTCAATTTTTTTTTTATCAATCATCAATATTAACTTTTTTCCTTATTCGCTACTCTATACATTTTAGTACTTGAAAAAGACTAATTTGCCCCTCTACCATTTTTTGCTAAGTTTTGTTACTACCCATTTTAATGAATGTTGTTGGGTTTTTAGGGATTATAAATTTTTTACAAGTAACAATTTTCACTTACAAATCCAATTCAAATTCAAATTTTAAAATTAGATTTTAATTATTTTTTTAAGCTCGTGGGCCATAATGAGAAAACATAGTGAAAAATGATATAAGGCAAATAAGTCTTTTTGAAAGGCCAAATGGATGAAAGTGATGAATAAGAAATAAAAATTAACATTGGCTGTTGATAAATAAATTAAATTTTTTGAGTGGCTAATAAGAAACTTTAACTTTTTTAAATACTCCTAGCTAATAAGGAATTGTAAAAAAAAAACACCTGGGGCCCGGCTGGTTTCGGCGGCTCAATCGTTTTCTTCGACCTTGGGTGACGGGCGGCCTGTAGTAGGTAGGTGGCTAGCCAAAAGCCTGTATTGTGAGGATGTTTGGATTGTTACCTTTATCTACCTTTCCAAATTTTGGTAAGCCTTTAAAATTTAATAGCTGGTTGCTTCTTCACCAATTTTTGGGATGGCAAATAAAATTTGGTCACGCTAGTGCATTTTCACAGCCAACGTTGGCGTCCACCAGGGCGAGGAATTCGCTCGCCCGCGCATCCAACGGCGCTGCCAAAGTTGATTGGGGTGACATGTCGTTTTTTTAAGTGGTTGCACAACTTACGAGATTTAGTGATTAGCTAAATTTAAACCATTTTATCTCTCAAACTATTTATCAAATTATTAATCTGATTTCACCATTAAACTTATTACAATTTATTCTATAAAATGAGATCTCATTTGACAATAGTTCACATTTAAATATTTTTTATGGCACATAAGTTTTACATGTCATACTTAAATAGATTTAGATTTGATAAACTTTGGTAAAGTTGCAATCCAAACGTCATTTTTTACTAACAAATTAGTGGTCTGAGAAATTTGATAAAATTATAATTCAAATAAAATTATTTTACTAACGTTTTGACGTCGCCCACAATTTCTGTAAGGCTCCCTGTGGATATTGAACCAAACAGCCCCTGTGTTCCCCTCTGCGTCGTTGATCTTCACATTAAGCAACAGTCCATCTCGTCAAGCCCTCCCAGTCACAGACGAGAACAACCCAGCCATAGCCATGGATCTGGTGGTGGGCGCTTTCGGAGTCCACTGCCAAGTCTCTCCTGAACAAGCTCGGCGCCCTGCTCGCCCAGGAGTACACTCTGATCCGGGGCGTCGGCGGCGACCTGCAATACATCAATGACGAGCTGGCCACCATGCAGTCCTTCCTCCGCGACCTCGGCGCCGGTGCGGACAGCCGCGTCAAGGGCCACGACCACCGCATGAAGGACTGGATGAAGCAGATCCGCGACCTCACCTACGATGTCGAGGATTGCATCGACGACTCCGGCAACCGCATCCACACGCCTGCCTGGCTCCGCAGAGACATATGCTGCTACTTCGCCATCAGCAGCGCCTACGAGATCTTGACGTGGTGGCCCCGCCGCGACATTGCCACCAAGATCTCTGACCTCAAGATGCGAGCGCAGCAGATCGGTGAGCGCCGCCAGAGGTATGGAGTCATAGATCCCAAGTCAGGCGACAGTAACACATCGTTTGGATTTAAAGCTGCCGAGAACCAGGACTCGAGCAGTGAGCTTGTGTTCATGAAGAACCCCGTTGGAGTGGACATGAAAAAGCTCGACAAGTGGGTAGACGCCGAGAAGTTTGGCGTACGAGTACTGTCCATCGTTGGGTTTGGAGGAGCGGGGAAGACCACTATTGCCACATCCTTGTACCACAGGTTCTCGGATCAGTTTGACTGTCGTGCCAAGATCACGGTGTCTCAGCGCTCCGACATCAATGCCATCGTGAAGGATATACACAGACAAGTTGTGCCGCAGAGCAACGATCAGAACGAGAAGGGCAGTTCGCGGGAGAAGAGTTTCGTAGCATCCTTCGGCCGTGTGCCGCATGGCACCGCAAAGAAAACAAAAGACAATGCCGAAATCGATAAATTCAAGAGATCAAGAATCACTTGGAAAAAACAGGTAACAGCCGTGAAACAAATATTTTCTCCTTTTTTATGCCTTTGAAATTATTTTTATGCCATTGAAATTATTCTCGGTTTGAAAATTTCCATGGTAAAACTCTAACATGAAATGTGTCATCTTCATTAAAGTTGTTTACATATGTTTGACACTGTGCGCTAGGGGTGGTCACAACCGAAACCGGCTCTTCTTATATGTTATGCCAAAAATAAATAGAAATTCAACCTAATTCTAATCTCATCCGTCCCTCTCCACAGTTAGTTTATTTTTTTCTTACCTGTTACCAGCCCTAGCCAGCGGAGGAACTACGTTGAGGGCCACTAGGGCTATGGCACTAGTCATACGTTAAAAATATTAAGTACCCTTCTCAATTTTAAGGACCCGTTTAACTTTCTATGAGGTTGCTCAACCAGAAATCGTGAATAAACATGTGTGCTATGTTCTCGTGAAAACGAACCACAAAATAACAACCAAAACATATCAGCGATCGTGTGAGGGCATGAGGTTAACTACTGGTAAAAATGTGGTCCGCTCTGTTGTGCTTGCGCCGGCGACAACAAGCTCTGTTGTGAACCTACAAAACTGCACCAGCTTCGGTGCTGCACATGTATCAGCGATCGTGTGAGGGCATGAGGTTAACTACTGGTAAAAATGTGGTCCGCTCTGTTGTGCTTGCGCCGGCGACAACAAGCTCTGTTGTGAACCTACAAAACTGCACCAGCTTCGGTGCTGCACATGTAGAATGATGAATGCCTCAGGTTATTGATCATAAATTTCTAATAATTCTCTCGTAATATAATCTAATGGATAATCTAGTTTCCACTAAATTGTTTGATTTGTATTGCGTATTGAATTAGTGGCATATTTGTTTTGCATTGGTTGAACTGTGAGCTGTGAAAAAGCAGCTGTAAGCTGTGAAAAAGCAGCTGTAAAATATGAGCTGTGAGAAAGCTAAAAGCCATTTGGTTTAAATTAAGTAGCTGTAAGATTGTGAAATTGTAAGATAATGTATATATAATAATAATAATTATTATATAATTACAATATAATTATAGTTATATTACATAATTATAATTATAATTATATATTATATAATTGTAACCGTAGTAATATATAATTATAATTGTATTATATAATTACAATTATGTAATATAATTATAATATATATAAACCGATGCCCATAGCCGGCAAAAGCAAATCCAAACCCGCTTTTGCTTTTGAACTAGAAGAAAGTTGGTTTCTCGAAAGAACTTTTATAAAAGTTCAACCCTTTGATTGAGCTTTTGGCTTTTGCAAAAGTTAAAAGCTAAAAGTAGCTCAACCAAAGGGACCCTTAGTCATGCCCAGATCAAAGTTCCACCACTAGCCCTAGCCACTAGTCAGTAGTATATGAGTCCTTGAAAGGTTGTCGTTTGAGAGTTTGAGCATGGACATTAAGGAAGAAAAAGTAGAGGATGCACTGTATAGTAAACGAACAAAAGTAAAGGAGAGAGATGGTGTTAGAAAATGAGAACACTATGGGTAAAATTTGAATCCTATAATAACTTGTGACGACATAGGAAGTGGATAACATAGGCGTTAAGGGACCTAAATACTCCCTATCTTTCACCTTTTGGCTTCCATGGTGCCATGTACAAGTTGTCCTATGTAGAGGGGAATAATCCTATTCAGGCTTGGATATTGTCAAGGGTTGGGGGGAACGGCGGAGCGACATCATTGGGAACCATGGGGGACGATTTAGGCATGGACAGGCATGATTGTGGATTTAGGAGCTCCAATTTGGCCATCGTCATGCTTGATTCCATTGGAGTCCCTACACCCACAAGCTAGGCAATTAAGTGAAAGGTCATGGTTACCGTAAGAGGTTTGTTATGGTGCTTGGATTTAATAATAATCATTCATTGGACTAGATTTAATGGTTAAGAAATAAGTAGGTATCCACTAAAAGGTACTTTAAGTTGTGGACCAATACTAAAAAATAGTAGACCCAATACTATGTTTAAAAATTAATGGCTGAGATTAATTGAGAAGGAGGTACCTCTATTACCTATAAACCAACCCTAGGACTCCATATAATAATAAATAAAGTAAATGTGCTATACCGCGAAAGATCTCCCAGTAATGGATAAATACTACTCCCTCTGTCCCACCGTCACATTTTATAAATCGTTTTGGATTCGGACACAAAAATTAAGAAAAGTGGCAAAGGTGAGATGTTCTGAAAATGAAGAGGAGAGAGATAGAGTGGAGATGTATTAAGAAGAGAAAAAAGTGTATCAAAAAGTGAGAACGAGGAAAAATTTAGGAGTCCAGAGTGACTTATAATTTGGAACGCAGAGAGTACTATATTGTACCGCGAAAGATCTTCCCTGTATGGTGAAATATTTCCTTACTTACAACTCCTTATGAGGTCACTATGCATACTTTGTGGAGGTAATTTATATAGGGAAGAGAGAATACATAACCTTTTAGAGCATCTTTAACAGCCCGAAAAAAATCACCCAAAAATTTCTTTTTAGGCCAGCTTCAAAAAATTGAGACTTATTTTAATTCACTACAAGAAATCTGGTAATATATGACATTCGTATTTTGTTATAGATTGAAGAAAAATCATCACTAAAATGACATCTTTGATGAAAGATTATTTCGTCATGTATCTCGCGTCATAGATTAACTAGGGATATGTTTTCTAATTTTTTCATCACAGATTGATACATATGTGATGTTCCCAAATCATCACAAAATAGCCTAGGCCTAACCTAGACTTTTGTGAGGAATTAAATCATCACATTCTTTCATGACAATTTACATTACACCTATATATTCACATTCTAATTTTGGGACCCATTATTCTCAACATTGCTCAACCCACATAAGACAACATAGGCTTTAAGGGACTTACATACTTACCTTTTGGCTTCCAAAGTGCCATGTACAAGTTGGCCTATGCAGAAGGGGATAATTCCAGCCGTTCAGGCTTGGATATTGTCACGGGTGGGGGAAGCAGAGCAACACCATTGGGAACGAAGGAGGCCGATTTAGACATGGCGAGGCATAACTGCGAATGTAGGAGCTTCAATATGGCCATTGTCATACTTGATTCCACTGGAGTTCCTACACCCACTAGGCAATTAAGTGGAAGGTCACGGTTGTAATATCTTCTATAAGAGGTTTGTTACAGTGCTTGGATTTAATAATAATCATTTATTGGACTAGATCTAATGGTTAAAAATGGGGAGGCATATATTAAAAAGTACTTTAAATTATAGATCAGTACTAAAAAATAGTAGACATGGTACTATTTTAAAAAAATTAATGGCTGAGATTAATGAGAATGAGGACGTACATTTAGTACCTCTTAAATACAATAGTAGCAAACTATAAACCAACCCTAGAACTCCATATAATAATAAATAGAGTAGGTGTGTTGTGCCACGAAAGATCTCTGGAATGGATAAGACCTTCGGGGTGGAGGATTTTTTCTCATTTTCTGTGTTCCTGCATTCCAAACGAGTCTTACGTCCTAGGAGTACTACACTGTAATACTGTTTTATTTCCTTATTTGCGACTTATATGAGGTCACTATGCATAGTTTGTAGAGGTAATTTATAGAGGAGAGAGAGAGAGAGAGAGAGAGAGAGGAGCAATACATTATCTTTGACTAATCAATTCTTTCCAATGCATCGTTTCTATATAGAACGAAATTTAATCATCTCCTGCATACTGTATAAGAGAGATTTGTGCTTTGGAAACTAGGAGAGTCCTCCTAATGCATTTTCTGTGGAATGACTTATTCGGTAGAGCTTATTTGGAAGTGATTTTCTGTTAGAAGTTATTCTTAGATGAGAAGCAATTCACTATGATTTTGTATTATAAACTCTTAAAATTAGGATAGAGAATCATTTCAAAGAATCAGCAATAAGCTACTTTTTTAGCTCCCACTACTGAAATCAACAATTTTTCTTAGAACAAAGTCTTAGGGAAAGACCTTAAAAACACTAGGGAAATATTTCCCTAAAAACTTTCCTAAGGAAAGATTGCTAGGGACTAATTCGATGGGAAATCAGGAATGCCCTACTGCATTCTGAAAAAACCATAGAGAAACTCAAGTTTCCCTAGGAACTTGGGTGATGTTTGTATATAACTGAGTTTGGGAAAAGGATATGCAATGGGAAATAAAAAAGTGAGGTTGAGGTTAAGGATTTGCATGTCTTTTCCTTTTTCTCATATTTGTGTGTAATATATTTGGGATAGGATAGTACTATTTTATTGGACTAAAATTCCCTTAACTAAAAGAAAGAGAATGATGCTTTAATGCCTTGTTGAGGGCAAAATTGTAATTCACACCACTACAATGTTATTTCGCATCGAAACCCACCCCACGGGTGGGTTACAAATCATGAAAAATGACGTTGGAAAATGGAAACATCATTCCTCTTTTCTTAAGACTAGTTATTTCCCTAACCCAATACCCCCAAGCAAGGAAAATAAATCAACCAACTCTCTATTTCCTCAACCTAGGTGCTGTTTGAATCCAATTGGATTCTAAGAATCTAGTTAAAGAAATCTGATAGTTTTTCAAACATGTGAGTTTTTAAAAGATTATAAAATCCTATAAAATCTCATAAATCTAAATATTATTCATAATTTATATCATAATACAAACCAATATACATAAAATGATAAAATCACGTAATCCAAACAATTGAGATTTTAAAATTTTAAATTTTGAATTATAGAATTCAAGAATCTAGCTAAAATCTCATAATCCAAATGGTAAAGATTTTAAAATTCTAAAAATGCAGATTTTAGAATCAAGATCCAAATCTGGATTCTACCATTCAAATGGGGCCTTAAGTTACATTTTCATGTCCCCAAACATCCGAACAGAAAATATATAAAAATAAAAATAAAAAACAGTGCTGCCGCACGCTGTTACTACGCCGGTCGCCGCGTCGAGCCACGCCTGCGCCGGCTGCAGGCCACCAGAGCCGAGGAAGCCACCGCGCCGGCGCCACTGATGCCGCTGGCCACCACCGTCGCCGCTCCTACACTGGCCGCTGCGCCAAGCCGAGCTGCCGCCGCTGCAGCGGGCTGCCGGCCGCC
>BCLF01000101.1:292823-340329 GCA_001602275.1 Zoysia japonica | reverse complement strand
GCCGTCGCCGCACGTGCTGCAGCCTCAGCTGCCGCCGCTTTCTCTGCTGCTCGTGCTGCTGCCAGCTCTGCGTTCGCCGCCAACCTCGCCGCCTGAGCCGCTGCTGCCACGGCCTCTGCTACTACCCGCTCGCGCTTCTCTGCCGCGGCGAGGTCGGTCTCCTGCCGATGTCGCACGCTCGAGGGGACCGAGCGGGGAGAGCCTCCTTCGGACATGGCACTCCGCTAGCGGGTAAGAGTCGCGGAGGTTGCTACTGCACTGGGAAGAAGCCGCCGAGTCGCTGGCTGCCGATAGAGTACAGGGACCGACGGGGTAGGGAGTCGAGCAGGGAGACCGACACCTCCACTTGAGAGAATCACAGGTGGGATTGGATAGATTATAGGACCATACGGCTCTGATGACAATTGTTAGGCGCAACACTTGCATTGTGTTGGATGACACTCAGTGTTGGGGACAACTTTCTCCATGTTTCTTACTCACTAGAATGCCATAACCAACCTAAAGGGTTGAGATACATATATATAGGCTTGGTGGGCAACCAAACATATGCTAAGATGCTAGTCTAAGATGCTAAAGCATAAAGCTGAAATGTTAGTATAAGATGCTAAAGCATAAAGCTGAAATGCTAATCTAAGATGCTAAAGCGAAAAGCTAAAAAGCTAGTCTAAAATGCTAAAACGAAAAGCACAAAGCATAAAAAATAAAACATAAAGCGCCTGCACATCATGGTCTGCTCTTCCTCCAAGTAAGTGACAACAAACGTGCAAAGGACACAGAGAATCATCTCATGTCCGATCTTTGACCATGTTTGAGAACTTGAGCCAACTGCCTTCCAATTCATTCAAATTTGGCATTGTACAAGTGCTGGATGTTGAAGGGTGCAAAGGTTTCAAGATCATCACATACAGGAGATTTGCTCCATGATTCTTCTCAAATATCTCTGCCTCTGAAAAACAGATACTAAACGGCTTCCAAAGAGGATAAAGAAGCTTGATAAACTAGAGACACTGGACGTAAGGGAGACAGGTATTATTGTGCTACCCACAGCCATATGCAGCCTTCAACGACTGGTTAACATATTTGGTGGCCATAAAAAAAACACAAGGCACTGAAGCTCCCCCAAGATTTTGTAAAGAACAAGATGACAGCTCTGCGTATACTATCTGGAATTGAAATTAATGCAGGATCTGAAGAACTTAATCATCTGGTCGAACTGAGGAAGCTCGTAATTTATAAGGTTGATATCATTGCTGATGAGAAGCTTGAAGAACTAAGCTCCTCTATCCAGTACCTCTGTGGATACTCTCTTCAAAGTCTCACAATTCACGATGAGTCATCAAGGTTTCTCAAACTGTTGCACAAGATGTCTTCACCACCAAAGTTCCTTGTTGCCCTCCAACTTTCAGGCAATATCGTTAAGCTCCCTGATTGGATACAAAATCTTGATTCTCTGACTAAGTTGACCCTTTCGATCACAGCACTCAGAACAGACAACTTGAGCCACCTAAAAAAACTCAAAGCATTGGTTTCTCTCAGCTTTACAGTTGCTGCAGGAACACTGACTCCAGAAACTCAGGCCATTATCCTGAAAAACAAATTGTGCTCTGGTGTAGAGATAGTAGTTCCAGATGGTGGGTTTGATAGCCTTGAGCTTCTTGGTGTCTCAGCTCCACTCTTGCCACTTCTGAGTTTTTCAGGCAATGCCATGCCTAAACTTGAAAAGATCGAGCTCCAGTTGAACATGATCGAGGGCATTTTTGGTGTAGATAAACTTGCAGGGCTCAAAGCGGTTCATCTGACATTAAATGATAAAGCCGGTGAAGTCACTGCTAAGGCAATAGTTGAAGAGCTGACGAATTCAGTGATGAAGAATACTAGTGACAATGACCAGGATAACCCTTGCATTTTTCAGAGAACAATTTTTTTTTTGTTAATTTGTATATGATGATGTGCTGTCACTAATATTCATATGCAATGCTTCTTCTTTTTTTGGAACTCATGCTGTATTAACTTCATTAATCAGGAGGAATACTGTCATCCTGTAAACAACGTTGAAGTAAAGGTGGATGATTCCACTCAAAGCTACTCCTGTGTTCTTTAACTTCCTGATCACATAATTGTGCATCCCAATTGGACTCACGTTTAGTAAAAACAAAGGAAAAGGACGAAAACAGAGACAATCCCTTCAAGCTCCTTCAGGATTGTTGCTGCTTCAGATCGATCAAAGTTTTTGCCATTCCACAAATCAACCAGCACCTTTGAATCAGTTTCTAGGATGGCTTTCACAGCTGTTTGTTCTGCTAGCATTCGGAGGCCATCCCTACAAGCTTCAGCTTCTGCTATTAGCGCTGAATGGACAGAGGGGTTACATGCTGCTAATCCTTCTAAGAATGAACCATCTAAGTTTCTAAGCATAGCTCCAGTGGCTCCTTGTTTCTCAGTTTCGGAGGAGGCATCTGTATTCAGTTTGATTATGTCATCAGGTGGGCTACTCCACACATAAACTTGCTGTTGTACGATTTCATTTTTTGTCGGATGGCTATCTTGACATAACAAAGCAGTGGTATCAATCGCCCAAAGGACAGACTTTCTTACCTGAACCGGCTCTTTGCCATGAAGTCCATCATTTCTAGAGCTCCAAAGTGACCACATACCATACAAGATAATGCAGGATCCAAAAAATCTTTTATTTCTCTTCTGCCTTACCATACTCTGCAATTGAGGAAGAAGCATGCCTTCCTTTTTTATTTCTCTTCTGCTTTTCTTGATCTGACAACAACTTATATGCAGATCTGACAGTACTGCCCATGTTTTTCAGCATTCCATGCCCAGATGTCTTCCTGGCTGCGACCTAGAGGAATGTGCATTACAGCCTCCATGTCAGCAGGGATTAAATTTTTTGAGAGAGCATCAAGGTCCCAAGTCCTTGAATCAGGATTAGTCAGTTCATTCACCGTAGATACATCAATTGTATTCAAATTGCATAAAAGCTTTAAACCAACTCCATCAGGGATCAATGTGTCATCCCATATATGAGTGTTCTGTCCATCACCTATCCGTTTAATGAGACCAGTTTCAAGAGCTTGTTGGCCAGCAAGAATTGCTTTCGAAGTGTGAGATGAGTTCTTCCTAGCTGTCAGGAGATCTCCATTTGGAAAATATTTTCCTCCTAGCACTTAGCACACAAATATTAATGCTTACATTCTACCAATCTATATTAATGCTTCTTAATTCTACCAATCTACATGTTTTCAATGTGTGAGGGCGTTTGAGAGATTCTTACATTCTTTTGTATGATAATGGTAACATTCCGGCATTTACTTCAATAGAATCTGAGCCAATTATGACATATGGTTCGCAGCAGCTTCATCTGCTTCAAAGTTTGATAATAAAATACATGGACCACAACAGTAAGGATGACATGATGTTAAGCATAAATTCTATTGCTAAATCTTCATTCGTGATTGACGATAAATAAACATCAGTGGCACGGCTCTAGGATTACATGGAAAGTAAAGATAAAAACGTATAATTATGAAGCATTGTGTGTAATACGCCTGCACACAGGGGTGAAAATGAGCCGAAGAAAATGAACTAAAAAGTATGAGGGCTGGATAGGATTAGAATTGGGTCAAATTTCTATTCATTTTTGAACTAAAATTTAGTTAGGGCTGAAATAATTTGTGAAAGCATCCGCCCTTTTATCACCACTACCTGCACATCAATGCTGACTGAGTTGAGACTTCTTGGCCTCATACCACTTTTCGATTTAGGACACTCCCGAATATTTGGATTCTTGACTCTATTGAGTATTTCATCTGGCAAAGATATGATGCCAGGACATCTGTGGATGACCAGTTCTGGTAGACGGGTGAGGTCGCACAAATATTGTGGTAGTTGGATCAGGCTGTTGCACTTAGAGAAATACACTGACTGGAAAGTGGATAATTTCTGCTTGATTTCTTCGGTAACTGTCAGATCAGATCATTACAATTCCGGATATGCAAGCTGTTGGAGGGTGGCTTGGTCGGAAAGCAAATTCCAATTCAGTTTCTCAAGAGCCACCTCGAGGTCCTCGAGTACAAGATCAGTTATAGGAGTAGAGGTACTGCAAGTAGGACTAGAAGGGCCCTCTTCCACGCCATGCCCTTCGATATTCACTGCTGAAGTGTCCAGTTGGTTGCAAGCTGATATGAGCAACATTTTGGCTCTTGGTTTGGATGTTCCATACTTTAACTTGCTGCGTTTCTGGATCACCAATTGTTGAGAGAGGGGAAGAAAACCTCCTCACCGCCACTGTAGTATGTTGTGTTGAACTCTTCCAGGCTTTCTGTGTCATCCAGGGTCAAATGTGAAAGGTGCTGGAATGCTTCTTTCTTGCCGACACTTAAGTCGCCAAAGTCGATCCTTTTGAGTTTTTTCATTTTTCTGGTGATCACTTCCTGCAGGTTTAGTAACAGACCGAGCGGTGGTAGATCAGTGTTAGAAATCTTGGATCATCTAGCTCAAAACAGAACCACTTTAGGAGATAGAATTGCTTCACATACCTTAGATTTTGAGCTCCCAACTTCCATGTTTGATCACCATGATCTTCTTTCCTGTGTTCTTGCCCTTTAGGGCATGGATGAACCCTTCTCAGGGCTTTGATGGCTTGTTGATTGGGTAATTCTTGAGGCAGAGGCATATCACTCTCAGCAGCACCATCTAGGCTGGTCTCTCCTCCTTTTATAGCCATCACACCCTGGGGTTGCATCCTAGTGTGTTCTCAAAGCTTCTAATCAAAGCTTTTATTGTTTGGTCAAAATTGGTGGCTCAATTATCTTGTTAGGTGTTAATTCCTTTTCACACTAACCAATTTTAGCAACTGGTTTAGCTGCTGATCATTTCACACATAACATTCTCCCCCTTGATCATCAGGTAAACCTCAATAAGCTCATCTTTCAATAAAATGGCATACCAAAATAAAAGAATTACAACAATAAATTAACCATACCATTGAATCCACTATAGTATATCACCTTATATCAAATGAACTTTTTTTAACTTAGGAGATTCAAAACTTTATCCCTTAAACTTTAGCTATAGCATATGAATTCACTTCTTCATAATAGATGGTACACCAGATAAATAAATTACAGTAGTCAATTAAGTATTAAAGAACTAATTGACTATGGTTCCCGTTCCATTTCAATGTGAACCTTTTTATTATATGGGGAGAAGGTGCTTTTAAAAACCCCTAATTCTAGGATCAAAAACTTTTATGCTAATGTATGCCGGCAATATGATCTTTTAACAAATTGGATGATAAGCCTTTTACGAGCGGATCCGCTAACTTTACATCAATGCATATGCATCAAGTATTAATATATGATCTTGAATTCTATCTTTCACAATATGGTACGCAATGTCAATGTGTTTGACAGCAAAACTTAACTTGTTGTTACTCATATAGAATACTGCTAACTAATCATTGCAGTATTATCTTAAGTGGTTTAAAATTAACATCAACCACCTGTAATTTCGGGATAGATTTCTTTAGCCATACAACCTGTCTCGTTGCCTCAAAACATGCTACAAGGTTTATTCTGCACTGTCGACAATGCAGTAATATTCATTTTGAGGTATTCCATGATATAGCTATCTTTGTGAGTGTGAAATAACATTATGTGAATTTCTTAACGTCAATCACGTCTCGCATAAACTTTATCTGAATAACCATCCGCTTGAGTTATCAAATTTCTCATATATGGGTATGTAAACTTTGATGCATTGCATCACACGACTTTATTAGAGGTTTTAGTGATTCAATCAATATTAGATTGTTATCTGCCAAATATCTCGGTAACGAACTTCATTGTCAAGGTGAGTGCACTTTTAATTCAAAACATAAGGGCTTAAGTTTCTCTGCAGATTCATAATCATTATTTGGACATCAAAATATTTTAAATTTATTGCCCTTGCCAATAGGAGCAGGTGAGGCTAAATTTTAAGCATATAGTACTTCTTTAGTAACTTTTTAACATATACCTTCTGGAATAACTTCAATTTTCTTTGGATCTATCTCGGTGAATCTTAATTACCAAACATAATAAATTCAGTGAGATCTTTTATATCAACCTTGGAGTAGTAGTTTTCAACTGTAAATCCTTTATCACTACTGATTTACTCCCCTTGAACTTAACATTACTTGAAATTGTCCACTTTATACCTTTTCGTAACTACATTAATTTGATGCTTGTTGTTGACACAAAATTTGGCAGGCCCCAAGATATGATACAAAAATTAATTCAAATCATAATAAACAGAATTCTCACGTTGAAAATTCATCCAAAATAAAAAGTAAAAGAAATTTAATATTATTTCTCACGCACCATGAAACAAACACCTGTGATGAGATAAATAAAAGCGAATGACAAAATGTGGTTGAACCACATAGTTCAATTTTTGAACACCGAAAATAGAAATGTTCAAAACTACGCAGAGTTAAAAATAATCATCCTCATATGAATGACACAGACATGTACGTCTCCTAAAGGCTTTGCCACTAAGTCAAATGAATACGTACAGATACGCGGCCGTGTACGGAGTGTGGCCGGAAACTATTGAGGCTTTTCCCTTAATCACTGAATTAGCCCATGTAAGCAAAGCCCAAAAATAATGTGCACGTTCAATCTCTACGAGCCCATGCTGTTAAAAGCAAAGAAATTCCTAGGTAACACTAACGGGTGCACGAGTTGCACTCTTCAGGCTAAATTCGTCGGCGCGCACGACTCAAAACCGTTGCCGCTTAAAGTTTGATTAGGCAGTGAGTAAATCGATTTCAAACAGAAGCACGCCCTTGCACAACTGACGCATGACGGCACGTCGCTCGGCCAAAGCCGCCAAACAGCTCGATGTGTGCGAGATGCAGGTGGTGGGCGCGCACTGCTGCCGCTAACCACGTTCAAATCCTGAAAACTGCTAATGATCTTCGGCTTTATAAATATCAGGCCATGGGTCACGGCAGAACACCTCCGCTTCCAAAATACAGTACTTGCCGCCAGGCTGCCGGAACGCTCGTTGCGTACAGAAGAGCACCGTCAGGCTGCCGGAAACTCACCACAAAACACTTGCGCGAGCGAAGAGAGTTCGGGAGAAGAAAGTGCTCGCGCTGCTCCGCGTTTGTCGAGTTCTGCAAGATGAGAAAACTGCCGGTGGCATAAGTCTACGATGAGATGAAAAGATCATTCTAACAGTGGATGGCACTGTTCTAACAGTGAGCGGGATACATATCGTGATGTGAGACTCTGCACATGGTTGTGAGTTCATCACAAAAATTTGTCATAAATTGCATCGGCATCAAAATCATAACGACTGACATGCAAGGTCATGTCCCACAGTCCATATTTCAATTTGTTTACATAGCGTCATTGTCGAAGAAATTGATAAAACATTGCCCTTGCATTGTGTGGTTGCACTAATCAACGTCATGCCGTGAGTACATACTAAACTGCCATATACACCGGTTGATTGAAACTTAAAATCTCATCCGGCAAAGTTGCATAATGGAGGTCATCATCGTGCTTTAGCACATAGGCTGGGTGCTGCCAGCCTTAACCATGTCAGCATATGCTAAATCAACAAATTAAAGTTTTTACGGGCTAGTATCTTGCATACCCATTCAAGTGACTAGTACTACCATGAGTTAAATAAACATGCATGATTCCTGGCCAAAGATGAAACGGACACCCATCGCCATCACGTTCGGCTAGGCTACACATAAATAAATTATAACATTAGCACGCAGGCTAAAGACTATCACGTTAATTATGTAGAGACATAGCTAGTCAGTTAACTGTACCAGTAAAACAAAACAATTCCTACATGCCGCACCTTGCTGCACGTCCATTTCCCTAAAATTAAATAAGTAACACTAGCCATATCCTAGTAAATTTAAATAACTAAACATAGTTACACTTGGTTTCCAAATTTTAGCAAAATCAGTAAAATACTTACACTTATCCGGTTTTCTAGATACGTTATGATACATAAATTATATCAAAATCAAATATATGTGTTTCTCGGCGTGTTGGTTTGCATGATAGTTTACCTAGCATGCACGGTACTGCATCCATATGTGCATACAGGTGTTATGGTTAAGACAATAAATATGTCAAATAAAAAACAGAAATGTAATGATTCTGACCCTATTTGGGTCATGTTGGACAAACCAATGTTCGACAAAATGCTCTGCCATGAGCATATATCATATGTTTACTAAATGAACAAATGTCAAAGTAGCTTGGCGATATCCCAATGCCAAAATATATGCTCATATCCGCATATTAAAAAAAGCATAATATGCATAAATCTTAAAGAAAATCGTGCATCATATCTACATATTTGCACACGAAATATGTCAAATCAAGTTTTTTGTCAGGTGTTCACCCAAGGCGACAATATTGAAGATTTGCTTTTCATTTTATAGCTTGTGCTAGACATATGCTGCGATCATTATGTAATTTTCCTTTATTTTGGAACTCTTAATCAGAGGTTTTCTCTCTGGAGATGTAATTAACATAATTTTTAAGAATTATAGAATTATGAACTCGCAAATCCAAAATTGTGACATCCCGAATTTTAGGAAAAGTCTAAAAATACGTAATTCAAATTTTTTTCTAACTTTCACCCTAACCATCTTCTTTTCACTTCCCGTCTTTTCTTTTCTTTCCTATTTTAAAAGGTGAAAACCTCACTAAATTAAAACTAATCTAAATTGAAGATTTCAAAATATTAAAATTTGAGGTGTGACAAGTGATTGAGCCCCTTTTTGTTTTTCTTTTCCTTACCGTTTGTTTTCTTGCGTTTTAATCCCATTCCTTGAATCCTAAATACAACCAAATATCGTTAAATTTCAAACCCATTCAATTCCTTTGAACTCAATCTTTTGTAATTTCAAGCCCATCGAAGTCCTTGAATTCCAAACACATCCATTTTTTTTTTTGAACCTTTTGACCTCGTCCGAATTAATTTACTCCTTTCAAATAGCCATTTATCCTCCGAATTCCGTAGAATAAAATCTATTCAGAATTTGAAGATAATCCTAAAACGAAAGTTGTTCATCTTAAAAAGTAATTCAACCCTGCAAAATTTCACGTTTCTCGGAGCTCGGCAAGTTGACCTTTTGAAGGAAAAACAGAAGGCTGTTACAGAAATTCCGAGATAATCCAGAAAATGAAAAAAAATCCGCGGGTCCCGCCTGTCAGCGCCTCCACCTTTCTCCATCCCTATCTCCTCTCTTTGTCTTCTTCCTCGCGCCGCCTGGCACGGACGTCGGCGCGCGCTGCCACGCGCCCTACCACGCGCCGCGCGCACGACATCCCTGCCTCTCTCACTCTCCCGGGACCACATGCCACCCCCTCCCCTGCATCTAATCGGGCTCAATCGACCTCACCTCCTCTACTGCCGACCACCCCCATCACCGAGCGCCGCCGTAAATTCGTGCCCTCCGGCGAGCTGCTCCCCACCTGGCGTTGAGTGCACCATCTCCATGGCCTTTTCTTCCTCTGAGCCCGGCCGATTTGTGCGAAAAGCGGACGGAGCCGAGCACCGTCGCGCACCACTGGGACGCGCCGCCTCCTGACGTTGCCGGCTTAGGACAGTGCCTCCCCGACTCCTTTGAACCCTCGACGAACTCCACCGCGACGCCGTCTAGCTCCTCCGCCACCTTCCAAGCCACCTCTGCCTCTCCCGCGGGCTGGCACCGTGAGCCGCCGCCCTGCTCAGTCTCCACTCCGCCGCCAACGCGCGCCTTCGCCTCCCTGGCCGTGCGGTACCCACCAGAAGGTTCAGCTCGTTGCCTTGCCTCTTCCCCGCCTTAGCACCTAGCCCCTCTGGCCGGCTTGCCGCCTCAGCGCCACCGGCAACCACGGCAGAGTGCGAGGACCGGCCCCCTGCTACAGTCCATCGCGTTCTGGACAGGGGAGCCAAAGGTAAAAAGGTATCTTGCAAAGAAGCCCTCTTGTTCCTTTAGAATTCGTCAGTCAACTTCCTTAGCCATGTAGTACTCGATCAAATCACAGATTGGTCCTTCGGGAGTTTTTGCTATTTGCGATTTAGTCCTTTTCACTGTTACATCAAGGCTCCCGTTCATTTCGGTAATTGCAGAAACACCCACACCCACACCACGAGGATTGGACACGGTAGTCGTAACGTGTCCCTGACACGGTAGCCGGCTGATCCGTTCACATGCGTCCTGGAGCTTGGACACGGTCACGCTTCCGTGACCCCCAGCCAGGTCACTACCAGACTCGGAGGACGTGTCACGATTTCACGTGTCCACGTGTCCACGGACACGTCACAGTTTTCACGTGTCCATGTGCCATGGACACGTCACAGTTTTCACGTGTCCTCGTGCCACGGACACGTCACGATTTCACGTGTCCACATGTCCACGGACACGTCACGGTTTTCCCGTTTCCACGTGTCCACCGACACGTCACAGTTTTCACGTGTCCACGAACACGATCACAGTTGTCCCGTGTCCACGGATACGTCACAGTTTTCACGTGTCCACGGACACGATCACAGTTTTCCCGTGTCCACGGATACGTCACAGTTTTCACGTGTCCACGTGTCCACGAACACGTCACGGTTTTCCCGTTTCCATGTGTCCACGGACACGTCACAGTTTTCACGTGTCCACGGACACGTCACGGTTTTCCCGTTTTCCCGTGTCCACAGAAACCCCGAATTTTCCCGCGAACTTTCCCGTGAACCCCGAACTTTCCCGTGAACCCCGAACTTTTCGTGAACCCCAAACTTTCCCTAAACCCCGAACTTTCCCGTGGACCCCGAACTTTTCCGGGAACCCCGAACATTTCCGTGAACCCCGAACTTTCCGTGAACCCCGAACTTTCCGTGAACCCCGAACTTTTCCGTGAACCCCGAACTTTTCCGTGAACCCCGAACTTTCCGGTGAACCCCGAACTTTACCGTGAACCCCGAACTTTCCGTGAACCCCGAACTTCCCCGTGAACCCCGAACTTCCCGTGAACCCCGAACTTTCCCGTATCCACGAAAAACCCCGAACTTTCACGTGTCCAAGGAAACCTCGAACTTTCCCGTGTCCACGGAAACCCCGAACTTTCACAAAACCCCGAACTTTCACCCTCACGTGTCCACGAATCCCCGAACTTTCACAAAACCCCGAACTTCCACTCTCACGTGTCCACGAATCTCCGAACTCCCACAAAACCACGAACTTTCACTCTCACGTGTCCACAAATCCCCGAACTTTCACAAAACCTCAAACATTCACTTTCACGTGTCCATGGACACGGTCACAGTCCACGTGTCCACGAACACGATTACAACTCATATATTCACGTGTCCATGAACACGTCATAGAACTCTGTGTCCACGGAGAAATCCCCGATTCTGGACACCCGTGTGTCCAGGGACTGTGGACACACGTCGAACCACGTGTCCACATGATTTTTCCTCGATTCTGGACACGCAGGTGTTTAGAGGCCGACGAGCCATGTGTCCATGCAGCCTTTGCCAGTTTTTCGTCACAGACTAGCTGGCAACATCCCCACGAAGTTCGTCCCCTGTTTCACGCCTGCACACACACACACCCGACAACTGTGGACATATGTCGGGTAGCGTGTCCACGGGGGAGATTTCCTGTTTTCCATCGTGAACACCTTGTTCGTCTCACCACCGCTACACCTTAACTAAGTTTTCAGTGATCTTGGTGCCATTGGAACCATTATCTCAAGCTCCATCATATCGAATCATCCAAACCTCAGCCAACCTTCGGTCTTGCCGATTCGCTTCTATAGTAAGTCCTTCGCCGAGTTTAATCGTGTTCCTTCTTTTGTTTTATCGTTGTTAGTGCAAGTCTTTAGTTATGATGCATTCTAAACATAGATTTATACTAGCTAAGGCACGCCACAGCATAGCATAACCCCATTATTTAGCACACATTAGTATGCACACCCATGTTAGCACTAAATAACCTAAACTTAAAATTAGAATTATAAAATTAATAGTTAAACACTAATAACTAAATATTAGGAAGTAAGTGAACAGTTTATAGTTAGCAACCTATAAGTAACCATTGAACATCTAAAGTAGTACATTCATATAGGTATAAACTAAATAACTAACCGTAGCAATATGCCCATCATCACATCACAGTTAATGCCATATATTTAGTGTAGGAGTTCAATTGTCTAGTAGAATCAAGAAATACTCACTAGAAGGTATGTGTAACACATCAGTACACGCTAGTGCACGTACCACCTACTAGCACTAACGACGTAACTAAATAATTAATAGCTAAATACTCGACCACCTACGGGCATGTTAGAAAGTAAGCATAAATTAGTCAGAATACTTATGTATTTCACTTTACATCGGTACACACCGGCACACGTGCAATCTTAAGTCGCGCTCACATTCGAAACCATGATACATAGATATAAGCACAGGCCAACGATAAGTGCAAGTGCACAATGTATACGGATAACTCAGGTCATGAGCCATGACATAGAAGCATGCACAAAGCACTCATGATATAGTTTAATCACTAGGTATCAATCAGAATAACTCTAATGGCCAACAAGTAGTGAATGGTCCTAAATTAAGGTCTACATAAAATGATGTACTGTTCATAGGACTACACATGCACATGCCTCTCCAATAGCCATGCTGGTGGGCCTCACCGCTCCTCGTAATAACTAATCACCGCATCATGCATGACTTGCCCTAAGTTTTCCTCGCGGTGTTATCTGGTTCTTAGTTGGAGTTCTTTGGATTTTATCGCTCCTTCTTGAGTTGTGTTTCTTTCGCAGTAGTTTTATTAGGCTTTTCCTTCGCGTAGATAACGCTGAGTGTAAGGAAGAGTCAAGCCTCGAGAGGGACCAGAAAGTCTACGTATGAAGAGAAGCTCGTAGATTGGGCGCGAAGCTAGAGATTGAAGATTGAGATCTTGAAGAAGAAGCCTTCAACCTCAAGCTGGAAGATTAAAGAATTTGCAGGCAAGCTCTAACCTCATATTGGAACCTATATTTTGCTAATGCTCCTATAGCGTCTATTTATTCTGCTATGCATAATATTTTGGTTTGAAACGTTGTGTTAGTCATAATCCTACTTGTTCTCAGGTGTTTATATTTATGTCAGTAACTTGCTGTATAGATATGAATACCTTCCTTGAAAATCATTGACGAAGTGTCCTTGATAGCCATAGGGATTCCGTTCTTAAATAGTTTTACAGAACGGATATTACCTTGTACTAGATCTGCTTAGGACCCCATTTACGGTGCTCCGTACCGCCGCACCATATACCATTAATTTGCAAAATGAGTTGAAAGAGTTTGGTGGTGTGAGTATAAATAAAAGGGGCGGGATTAGAACAATTGGTGCTAGGTGAAGAGGGGATGTTACTGGCCGTGGGGTGGGGCTTACCTGAGGTGATGGTGATAGGTGTGTAGGCTTCGCTGTGGTCCACCTGCCGTGGACGAGACAGCCACCCCTGCCATATAAGGACCGGTTCGTTAGCCCTCGACTTGGTAATTCCCGTGCAACCACAGAACCTGTACATTTTGGGCAGGACTTATTCCCTCTACGTATTCTTTTCACATCGAACCACTGGGGGGTCGGTAGTGAAGACACAAGGGAACAGGAGAAGGGCGTGAGATAACTTGCTGCCTGGCCTTCGATGGTAATTGCCCGCGTCAAGGAGCGTAAGCCCGCGGATATAGCCCCTGGTTTGGTAATACCCGAGGATTGGAGGGGACCAGGAAAAGGCGTGAATGTGGTGGATATTCACGACCCGGCTCCGAGAATGTACCGACGCGTCATCGACGGCCTGGAAAACCCCGAGGGATGGCCCATGTTTACACCTTGGGTGGAATCTGTGGAAAACTGCGTAGATGTGGGATAGGTGTTATGCAACTCTAATGATCAGAAGTAGCATAACCTATGGGTACAGTGTACAACCTCTGCAAAGTTAAAAATCCTTCCGGATAGGTCGTTGTCACGGTAGTGACATGCTACTGTTCGGGCGCCCTACGATTAGATTTTCTGTACTGCCTTGATGTGTGAGTGGGTATAGCTATCCGTGTTTTGGAAAAGTGTCTGGAGGGGATAGTGGAGGCCCTTCCAGTTAAAACTTAGGGAACTGGCGGGAACGGTTTATACTCCCCCAGGTCCAACTTATTAAATTATGGATAATAAATGCATTCACTCCCTTTTTAAATCTTCTGTAGTGAACCTTGCATAAAACTGGCTTTTTGCAACATGGACCTCGCTGCCTCATCCTTGCTGCAACCAATGTGCATCTATATTTATACCTTTGCTTAGTGTTGGAGCTTGCTGAGTACCTTATGTACTCATCCGCCTGCAATTGTGGTTTTAGACAGTGAGGATCGCGTAGATGTTGTGCTGGTTTCGTTCTGTTTCCCAAGTCTGCTTGTGGATTTGAGCCCTGGTGTTCGCTGCCTGCTCTACTTTTAGTTGGTCAACCGGTGTAGGATCGTAGAGATCCTCATGGTGTGGCCACTAAATGTCCTGTCTCAGGTTAGTTTTTCCTTTTGAAGTATGCTGTCGATATACATTATGTTGTGTTGTGCGTATCAGCTACTGATCCAGGGACTGATATGTGTATCACAGTGCATTCCGGAAACGGGGTGCGCGACAAAAATTTATTTTCTCGCATTCCTAAATTTAAATTAAATTCAAACTTGTCTCTTTTGACGTGGAGGCGCGTCGCCCGTGACTGCGTTTTTCTCCGTCAGCATTGTGGCTTGTTCGGCTTGGGTAAAAATGGCTTTTATGAATAGTGTTTTTACTGTATCTATAGTACATAAACAGTAACATAAGCCGGTGGAGAGAAGCCATACCAAACAGACCCTAAATCACAAGCTGTAGTACTTGTTGGCTTTTCTACATGGTGAACGTTCATATCATTAGACTAAAGTGAAGAAAAACATAGTAGTGAAGGTACGTCAAGAGATGAGAACAAGAGCAGGGAGTGAGCAGCAAAAGTTTGGCATGACAGGAGATGTGTTTGGCGTTCTTTTGCTCCATCGCCGTTCCGAATCTCGTAATGGTTAATCTTTTCCTAATTGTTGGAATTAATTTAATCATCACTAAAATGCGATTATTTCCAACAATCCAAAAACCTTATAGGCATTTAGTGATGGCTGGATTTGCTGATGCCATGAAATCAGAGAAGTTCAACGGTGTGAACTTCAAAAGATGGTAGATGAAAGTCCAACTGTGGCTCTCGGCTATGGGCGTGTTTTGGGTCGTGAGTAACCCTCCTGCACCGCCACTTGCAAGTGTTAAAGAGGTGCAGGAGTTTACTGTGGCTGCGATGATTTTCTTCGGACGCGTTCTTAGTGTTCTCTCGGACCAGTTGTGCGATGTGTACATGCACATCAAGAGTGCAACAAAATTGTGGGAGGCACTTGATGCTGGGCACGAGCTGTATGTCATAGAGCAGTATCATGACTTCAAAATGGTGGATAACCGTTCGGTCATGCAATAGGCCCATGAACTTCAACTCATTGTGAAGGAGCTCGAAGAGATTGAATGTCAGTTGCCTGACAAGTTTGTGGCAGGGGCATTATTGCTAAGTTGCCTTCATCGTGGAGAAACTATGCCACGTCTATAAAACATAAGAGACAAAATATTTCTGTTGAAGATTTGTTGACTGGTCTTGATGTTGAAAAGAAGGCTTGGGCAAAAGATGCTCCACCAAGAGCACCTAAAGTGCAGTCCAGCGCCAATGTGATGCAGCACGCTGGTAAGAAGAACTAGAAGGGAAAAGGAAAGGCTGTACAGACTTAGTTCAAGAAGAAGATAAACATGAATGAGATTGTCTGTTTTATGTGCGGGGGAAATGGACACTTTGCCAAAAAAGTGTCGTAACCGCAAGGGCAAGAACAATTAGAAGAGGTAGAAGTTTGCCAACGTGACCATTGGTGACTCCAGTGGAGGCTCTGAGTATGGTAATTTACCTAGTGTTTTCTCTGTTTATTAATCTAATGATTGGTGGATAGATTGTTCTTATATATCCGTGTTTTTATCTTACCGGATCGTGTGAGGTTCAACCGTCATGATGGAGAACGGCTCGCATGCTCCTGTTTTTGATGTTGGTTCGGTCGATCTGAAGTTTACTTTGAGAAAGATCGTGCAATTGAAGAGCGTGCAGCATGCCCCCTCAATAAATAAGAATCTCGTTAGTGGATATCTTATTTGTCGAGATGGATTCAAGCTTGTCTTTGAGTCAAATAAAGTAGCCGTGTTAAGATTTGGACAATTCATTGGAAAAGGCTATGATAGCGGAGGCTTGTTCTACTTTTTCCTTTCAAATTTCTCAAATAAAGTTATAAATCATGTGTGTGATTCAAACAATTCTGAGATTGATATATGGCATTCTCGTTTGTGTCACATTAACTTTAGTAGTATGATTTTAATTCTAAAGTTACCTAGTGTTAAAGGTTCTAAATGTCAAGTTTGTGTGCAAGCAAAGCAACCTCGTTATTCTTATAAAGCTGTAGACGAGAGAAACTCGACATTATTAGACGTCATTAATTCTGATCTCTGCGAGATGAATGGTGTGTTGGCTAAAGTAGGGAAAAGATACTTTATGACCTTAATTGATAATGTGACTAGATACTGCTATATGTTTCTTCTAAAAACTAAAGATGAGGCATTAGAATGTTTTAAGACTTATAAAGCTGAGGTGGAGAAGCAACTAGAAAGAAAAATAAAACGAGTTAGGTCTGATCATGGTGGGGAATATTTTTTCAAGGAGTTTTCTGTTCAGATAATAGAATAATTCATGAATGAACACCTCTCTATTCACCTCAATCTAATAGGATTGCCGAAAGAAAGAACCGGACGTTAATGGACCTAGTGAATGCCATGTTGAGAACGTCCTGTATGTCTAAGGCATGGTGGAGGGAGACTGTTTTGACAGTTTGTCACGTTCTGAATAGAGTTCCTACTAAGAACAATAAAGTTACTCCGTATGAAGGATGGAAAGGAAGAAAACCTTCACTTTATTACTTGCACAATTGGAGCTATTTGGCCATGGTTAGCATACCAATAAATAAGAAGTGCAAGCTCGAACTAAAACAGTTGATTTTATCTTCT
Source organism: Zoysia japonica (assembly GCA_001602275.1). Lineage (NCBI taxonomy): Eukaryota > Viridiplantae > Streptophyta > Magnoliopsida > Poales > Poaceae > Zoysia > Zoysia japonica. The sequence continues at coordinate 323,178 of BCLF01000101.1, read as the reverse complement.
TAGGATATGCACACCACAGCACGGCATATAAGTTCTTAGTAATAAAATCTGAAATGTGTGATGTTTTAGTTGATTCACTTTTGGAGTCTCATGATGTCAGTTTCTTTGAAAATATTTTTCCATTGAAAGATGCATATTCTCCATCTAGTTCATCATTTGATTTGACTTTTGAACCCATACCTATGATTGAGCCATTTGAGCACCTGCATGAAAATGAGAAGGATGACAATGAAGAAGCTCTCCGAAGGAGCAAGAGATAGAGGATTACAAAATCCTTTGGTGATGACTTCACTATATACTTTGTGGATGATACTCCCTCAACTATCTCAGAAGCATATGCATCGCCTAATGCAGAATACTGGAAGGATGCAGTTCGTAGTGAGATGGACTCCATCACTTCCAAGGGGATATGGGAAGTAACAGATCGGCCACTTGGTTGTAAGCCAGTGGGATGCAAGTGGATATTTAAGAAAAGGCTAAGACCTAATGGTACAATTGAAAAGTACGAGGCAAGGCTTGTGGTTAAAGAGCATACTCAGAAAGAAGGCGAGGGTTTCTTTGATACTTACTCATCCATTGTCAGAATAACTACCATCGAGATACTATTATCCTTGGCTGCCTCACATGGTCTTCTCGTTCATCAGATGGACGTGAAGACGGCTTTTCTTAATAGAGAGCTAGATGAGGTGGATTTATAGTACTAGGACAAGAGGGCAAAGTGTGTAGCTTACTTAAATCCTTGTATAGCTTAAAGCAAGCACCCAAGCAGTGGCATGAGAAGTTTGACAAAACTTTAACCTCTACTGGGTTCACAGTGAATGAAGCCAATACGTGTGTATATTACCGTCATGGTGGGGGTAAAGGAGTAATTTTGTGTTTGTATGTTGATGATATACTTATTTCTGGCAAAGGTCTCGAGGAGATAAATGATGTAACATCATTTTTATCTCAAAATTTTGACATGAAGGATTTCGATAAAGCGGATGTGATCCTGAATATTAAACGAAACAAAAGAGAGAATGGGATTACCCTGTTGCAATCTCATTATGTCAAAAAGGTATTGAGCCGTTTTGGCTACATGGACAGCAAACCCTCTTCAACTCCTTATGATTCTAGTCTAATAATACCTAGCTAGCGCAACTTGACCTAGCATCTCGTTTGTTGTGGGCAAACTGAGTAGATTTTACATCTAATCCAGGAGATGATCATTGGCATGGTTTTGATTGACTGTTACGCTATTTAAGAGGTACAATGAGTTATGGATTTTACTATTTAATTAGGGTATCCTACTATAATAATTGGATTACACACACCGATGAGCTAAAAGCCACTAGTAGAAATGTTTTTACTTTAGGTGAGTGCTATCTCATGGCAATTATGTAAACAAACGATTTTTACTAAATCCACAATGGAGGTAGAGCTTACAGCTCTGGACATAGCTTGTACTAAGGCTGAGTGGTTGAGAGAATTGTTGATGGACTTGCTTGTAGTTGAAAAGCCAATCCTAGCTATTCTCATGAACTGTGATAATCAAACAGTTATTACGAAGATGAGCAATAGTCAGGATAATATGAAGTCCAACAAACATGTGAAGCGCAGATTGAAGTCTGTCAGAAAACTGAAAAGCTCCAGAGTAATTGTTGTGAAATACATCCATACAGCTAAGAACCTGGCAGATCCCTTTACTAAGGGATTATTGCAAACTGTGATTGATAATGCATCGAAGTAGATGAGATTGAGACACATATGAGTTAACCACAATGGTAAGCAAACCTACGTGATCAGAGATCCCGTGAATTAGGAACCGGGAAGAACAAACTGTTGGTTTACGGGAGAGTACCACTTTTTACTAACCCACTTTTTTGGAGATGCAATACTCTCATTTCTGTAAAGAAGGCGGACTTTTGTCCTAATGTGTGTTTTGAGGCTTTTACAGTGAGATACTGTTCTACAGAGTATTCTTGCAAGAGCACACTTATGTGAGTCTAACTGCTAGTCACAGTTTATAAGAATTGAGTATTTTTTAAGAGACTCATGAAGTGAGATAGGAGTATGACTTATAAGCTCCACCCACAGGGTTGACACTTGGCAGCGAAGTACTAGTAAGGCCTCTGGTGAAACTTATTCACACCAAACTGTCAATTCAAATCTCAGTCCATTGCGCAGTTGTGGATAAGTATAGTTTGAGGTTATAAGTGGATGTTCAATCTTAATCGGTCTCCACTGAAAAACTAGTATAAGTACTTTAGTACAGAGAGAATTTGAAGCGTGCCTCATGGATATGGTGGGGAATTATTAGAAGATTTGAAAGTTTTCCAAATAACTTTCCTTAAATTCCAAAGGCCCACTCACATATAGAAGGAGAATATTGCGCTTATCAATTTTATTAAGTAATTATTCTTGTGATGACAGGTTGATTACCATATTCGTATAAATGGTATGCTAGTTACTATATTTATATAAATGTTAGCCTAGTTACTATATATAAAAATGTTATTCATGGCAACTTGCTTACTATATACGTGAGTATTTTTGTGTATAAATAGAGAGACGAGACATCATCTAGAACACACAACTATTCTCACATTCTCCTCTCCTTTGAGTGTTGTGCTGCAATGTCTTCACCACCCGTTGCCGACGTCCCATTGGCGCTGGGAGAGCAGGTCTTCAAAACCCACGTTTTCTCATGTCCCTGCATGAGATAGGGGGCTATATAAGGTTTTTGGAAGCGCCTTCGCGACTACTTGAATAGTTTTTTGAGAAGCGCCTTCGAGACTACTCGTTGTTCGTCTACTTTCCCTTTGACGTTGTTCGACTGCTTTCTCGTTGCTGCCGGTCGTATGCTGAATCTACATCGATAGTCTGTTTTGTTTACTATTTGTGTAATTAATTGTGCCAACAACCTAACTGTAAGAATGACGTGTTTTTGTTATTTATGTGCATTTTGTTACTAACACTGGAGAGATCGTGTTTGTTTCGATAAATTTGAGTGGTAGTGTTAGTATGCATCATATATAGTATTCCAAATTTTGTAATGAGTAATCTTTTTTTGATTGCTGAAATTAATTTAATAATCATTAAAATACGATTATTTCCAACCGTGTGTGCCACCTCCAATTGGCCCGCGTGTCAGTGATCTTCTGCCCTCTGGCGCGTTGCAGGTATCCACTTCCGTCGTGATCTGCCATACACGTATCGTCCCATATTGACATGGTGATACGGCGTTTTTGTCACAAATGCTGTAGCAGATAATTAGCTATGCTCTTTGAATATCGTTCGATGCGTGCAGTATGACTGTGATTAAAGCAACAACAAACCTTTGCAGCGAATATACTATTTACCTTGCAGTCAGAGGTGTTAAAAAGGCTCGGCTCGCAGATTTATTCACAAATTATTTTGGTCTTTACTAAATTTTAGTTTAAAAATAAATAAAATTTCGATCCGATCTTAATTTAATTGGTCCTTTTTTAGTTCATTTTTCTCGACCCGTTTTCACCCCTACTTGCAACGTGTCGAACATCCTTGATATCCCTCCGTCCTTAAAAACTGATATTTTAGATTGGCGCATAGGATTAAGGATGGAAAATTAGAGAGTGCATCAAAATCAAGAAAAATAAGAGTGGAGAGATAGATAGAGTATCGTACTTATATTGAAAAGTGAGAGTATTTTTAGATAAATTGTAAATCTTAAAACAACACTAGAGGGAGTATTTATCTACGATTTTTGAACTATGCCTCTTAGAAATAAATTTCAAATAGAATGTATTGAGTACTCCATTTTTCTTTATGATTAGGATTCTTGGTTGGACCCATCAGTCGCCAGGTGATTGTTTCCAGATTTCTTTCATATTTTTTTTCAACTATTGAAAAATTTCCTAAGTTCTTCAATTCTGTTTTTAGGACAAGATCTGCAAGTATAAGCAGTATTTCTGTTTCGAGAACGAGAGTACTTTGTTTGATTGGCAAGCATGAATAGTATGATTTGATACCCTCTCCATCTTAATTTTTTGGGTCTGACAAAAAATAAAGATAAATGAAAAATGTAAGATGTTAAAAAAAGTTAAAAAAGAGATAGAGACGAAGAAGTATTAGAAAGAAAGTTGTGTACGGGGACGCGAGGTTAATTGTCTCCTGTTTATATTGTAGTAGTGTGTATTTTAAATAAAGCGGTTTGGATCCTCAAATTTTGCTTCGTAGTTCTGACAACTGACCCGGTTCTGTGAAAATTTCTGGATTTCGCATCCTGAGTTGAATGAAGATCGGTATTTTAAAAAAAAGAAGAAGAAGAAGTTGCCGCTCCATTCACAGCGAGCAGCCAAAAGGAGAGTTGAAGCCTCAATGTCAATTAGAGAGAAGTGGACGCATGGATGGACGCGACCAAAGCAACTCTTCACCGTAGAGGTATAATGTTGGCATAATCCAACGGCAGAGATGCATACTTCTGGATGCAACGTGTCGATCGCCCATTTGTGGAGGAGGGGAGGTAGCAAGATGAGGAGAGAGTTGAACCGTTCAAAAAGGCGAAAAAAAAATAGGAGTATCGAAATAGGATTACATGGGTGCGCCGGATATTCCCTTCCGATCGGTAGCGAAGCAAGTAGAACTTGTTCACGACCGACAGTGAAATGGGGGGGGGGGGGGGGGGGGGAGATGGAGAACGAAAGCCTGATTAGTTAGGCATCGATATAAAAGCAATTCCATGCGTTGCAAATCTGAATTTGTTTCGGGACGAGAACTTTCCAATTTCATACTGAAGTCAAAATCACCAGCAGCACTCGCGAAGAGAGAGAGAACGAGTAATATAGTAGCAGTGATAGTAATAAACAAAAAGAAAATTTGAAGAGTTTGGCTAAATGAGAGTGATCCACGGCTCCAGCAGCAGCATTTTCTCTTGTATCACCGGCACCCTAGCAGTTGCACCCGGAGAAGGGCTCCGCTGTTCCTCCGTCAGGCTCCCCCGCTCCGCCAGATCCCGAGCCGTTCCTCTTCGCGGCGCCGAATCCTCAGGTAGCTACTGCCTCCACCCCGACCTGTTCCTCGTTCTTCTTGTTCTTCCGATGATTAGCATAGATGAAAAGGAAGGATTTTTTCTCTCTCTCTCTCTTCTGGATTGATGGGATGCTTCGTTCAGAGGGACGGGCAATGGATCGATTCCCGTGTTCTCTGATAAGCAGGGGTTGATGGATCGATCCATCCGTTGATCCAGTCTCCTCGCCATCCTTGCTCCCCTCCCCCCTCCACATGTCTACGGAAGATTCCGTTCAGAGGAAACTTCGATTCGATCCACACTTTGAGCAACGCCTACGTATATCTCAAACATATCGGTTGATGATTTTACGATTATGTGGATCGCACGCGCCACTCGCTGTCTTATCTTCAAGCCCATCCTTTTCCTCTCTTATCTTTTCTTTTCCCTGTAGTAGAATGTTTACAATAGTGTAGTAAAAATTTGGACTTTCACTTGACTAATCAACCACCAACATCGCAGCTCCCTCCATTAACAGAGACGAAACAGTAGGAAAAAACATTATTTTTCTTTGTTTCAGAATAATTACCGCACCAAAATCTACTTATGCCTAACGCTTCTGTGGATGATGATCAGGCATGGAGGCCAGTGCCGGCACTGCCTTGTACCCACTGCACCGCTGCAAAACCATATACCTGGTAACGCTGTATGACAAATTTGCAAAGGAGAAAAGGCAACGTTGAGTTTGTTGCGTGCTTACCCTTGGATGTACGCAGGTGAGGCATGCCCAGGGTATCCACAATGTAGAAGGCGAGAAGGATCCTGACGCATACATGTCACAGGCACTGTTTGATGCACAACTCACCCCTCTGGGTTGGAAGCAAGTAACTTTCTACCTTCTTTTTTAATTTGCCCAGAAATCAGTCAGTTCTTTCGATCATTGAAATAACCGCTCTTAGCATTACCAGTTATTATAAATTAATAATAGTTTGCTTATTAGCATTATGGAAATTTTGAACATCTCTACGCTAATTTTTTTTGCCAAAATTTTATTTTTCTGGAAAGGTTACCATCCACCGCTGGTTTTAATGACAAGGAACAATTCTATATCATTACCTATATGAAATGAAGATCTCTCAATCTAAGCGGTGAAAATGAAATTGATCGACGGAACTACTATACAAACTGTAACTTTAAAAGGGATTTTTAATAAGTAAAGCATAGATATATGAAGTTTTGAATTTTTGTCCCGAAACTCATGTCGTTCTGACCGGTAGGCGATGTCGTTCTGACCGGTAGGCGATACTTGGCCTAGACCTCACCTTTCCACGCAGTTACTCCTGGGCGCACATCGACGAGCGTGGACTGGTTGGAGAGAATTTTTTAGTGCGTGACCGGACCTGGTGGGATAGGATAAGCTTCAACTAATAGGGGCACACAGGTCATTCTTGGGTTGTCATGTTTCGTGCGCTAAGGTGCTAAAGGGTCATGCTTTTCGGGACGGAGGGAGTACGATATTTCACATATTCCGCGTCAATTATCACAAGGTGGTTAGTATTTTTATACAAAGGTTAAACAAGGGAAAAGGGTAAAATGCCATGGCTGAAGCCTGGAGAGTTACCTCCTCAGGCCTACTTTAGAGTGCAGGAATCTGACAGTATGCATATAGGAATTTCATAGGAAACATTTCAATTTCACAGGAAAACGTAGGAAACAGGAAAATTCCTCCATTCCAAAGTAAGTATTGCATGCCACGAACAGTATGCTGGCAGGAAAATAACGCTTTTGTAAGGCTCCTTAAGCTGTTGTCAATCAAAAATATAAATTATTAGTTCTTACCCAAGCTACCTCAAGGAGTGACAGCAAAATCTTTTTCTCCCTTCCCAAGGGCAACTTTCTACGCTTGAGCTGCTCTTAGTGAGTAGAGTAATTTGCAACTGACATTTAGTATCATTTTTTGGTCTAACCAGATTAATTTTACATTCAAATGTCTCATACAACTCTGTGTACGTTGAGTTTTCTCTGGACCTTCATGTAATTCTGTTACAAAAAATTATCCTTATGAAATTTTTGAATAGTTGATTTACCTTTTTTTTTTAGTAAATAATTGATTTACCTGGATTTTGTAGGTTGATGGTCTACGAGAACATGTGAAGAAATCTGGACTTGCAAAAAAGATTGAACTAGTCATTTCTTCCCCTCTAATGCGGTATGGTCTAACTAATATTTTTTGTGTGCTTTTAATAATCTGGATTGGTGTTCTTTGCTTTTGGTATTTTTTATTATTTTGGGTATAATATCTTGTCTACTAGGAACCTGTTGCTACTTAAAATAGGAGATTAACTTCCTAAGCATATTTTGCTTTTTCCTGGAACTAAGCATGTTATGGGATGGCTATCGGATCTACCAGTATGCCTAGCCTCTTTAATTTGTCTGTTGTTAGTGCATCTGTAAATGTATAGAATTATGTGCAATCAGTTGTATGGCATACAGAAACCTGGTTTTACCTAGGAGAGCAGCGCCAGCAGCTCTGTAGGGATCATATACAAGTTGATTACTGTGAGCTGATTACTGTCTTATGTTTTGTTTATTAACTGAAATGATCAACATTTAACACAGCTCCGAACTTGATAAAAATTAATAAATATTCATGTTGAATACAGTACAAATGAAGTAACATATCCCTATAATTTTGTTGCATGTTTTTTGCATTGTATCTGCCTATCTAGTCAGGTTCTTGTACAGATAGATTTGTTTTAGATTCATGCCAATATCTATTAAGTCTGCTACTTAGTATATATTATGTGTTATCAGAATGCTGGATTTGAAGCACACTACATGAGGATATTACTGTCACACCTGGTTTGGGGTGTGACAATTACATAGCAGTTCTATGTAGTTAGTAAATGTCTAAATACACCTCATTATATTTCACCTAATTTTACAGGACAATGCAGACTGCAGTTGGGGTCTTTGGTGGTGAAAACTATACTGATGGTGTAAGTGCTCCACCACTTATGGTGGAAAATGCTGGACACAGTGAACGTCCAGCAGTTTCAAGTTTGAACTGCCCGCCATTTCTTGCAGTTGAGACCTGCAGAGAGCACTTGGTACTTACATTTCCCGAAGAACATATATTTAAAACTAGTACTTTTCCTGAAAAAACATTCGTAGTAACTAATTTGGTCATTCCTGAATTTTTTAATTTTTGTTTTGTTTTTGTTAAATGTAGGGTGTCCATCCCTGTGACAAAAGGAGGAGCATAACTGAATACCGGACTCTCTTTCCTGCCATTGACTTTTCATTGGCAAGTATCACTTATTGTTGATACAATTTGTGTTGTGGATTTCTTAGTTAACTTTTGTTTACCTGGTTTGTTCACAGATAGAAAATGATGAAGACGTTCTCTGGGAACCAGATGTTAGAGAAGCAAATGAAGCAGTAGCAGTGAGGGGTATGAAGTTCATCGACTGGTAATTTCTTATCTGAAATAAGTAGCATTCAAATAATGGCATGACACACACTTATGTCATGGACATTCATCTTGACTTTGAGTTAGGGACTGAAATTCAGCATTCTTTCATGTAAAATTAAACTTCATTTATTAGTTGAAGTGTAATTAGTTGTTTTGAGAAACTGGTATCGATGATGTCAAAAGGAAACTCCTGGCAGGGGAAAATAATAATGTTTCCCTTACACTACCTCTCGTTTTACATTCTTTTCTACTTATATATACTGGTAGACTGCCACAGGTTTTGCTACCTTCCATCAAGGATCTAATGCAGGAACAAGGGAACATCTTGTCTGTTTCCTATGCATAGGAAATATGCCATAATTCAATTGTGAATCGAGTTGACCAGTTCATTGTGTAGTTGGACTCATTTTCTTCTTTCTTAACATATCTTCAGGTTATGGACAAGAGAAGAGAAAGAGATAGCTATTGTCAGCCATAGTGGTTTCTTATTTCACACCTTAAGTATGTACAGTAAAGAATGTCATCCAGCCATACAACAGGAAGTGAGCAAGCAGTAAGTTTCTTGACTTTGACATTTCCTCAATATTATTCAATGTTGTGCAGATAACTTACTGAGCTTTAAATTGCGAATTTTGCTAATTATTATTATTTATTATGGAAACCATAGTGAAGGCATGTTTGGATTGGCGACTTATTTTGAGCCATTGTTATTTTTTTTCATGATATTGTAATCGAATAGGGTCAGTATTTCATCTCCACGTTTGTTGCAATATACTATCTCCGTTTTTAAATTATTGACAACATTGACTTCTAACATCAACTTTTGACCATTCATCTTATTCAAAAAATTGGTTTCAATGTGTAAAATTTCACATTGTTAGTCATGTTTTAAATATCACTAATGATAAAAATAATAATAATAAAATTTTTTATATTTGAGCAAATTTTTTGAGTAAGTCGAATGGTCAAAGTTGATGTTAAAAGTCAACGGTGTCAATAATTTAAAAACGGAGGGAGTATCATTTTATGACATGTTTAAATGCATCAAAAGAATGCATTGCTAACTTCAAGTTGGTTTTTATGCAGCTTTGCAAATTGTGAGCTACGATCCATGGTGTTGGTTGACAGAAGGTTAGCTTCGCCTCCTTTGCCTGTGAATGGTGTGCTACGCTTTAATTTTTTTTATTGTTCTGCAAATAATAATGTCTTAATTATATCTTCCATCTGCAGCATGCTCGGTTCGAATTCCCCAAGCTTCAACTATCCTGGAAAGATTCCACCTGGACTTGATCTGCCTAGCGACGTTGCGGATAAGCTTGTTGAGGACACCCATAAGAACTGACCCCATCTTAGATGTTTAGCGCTGATGCCCTGATTCTTCTATCACCATTTTTTTGGCTTTTTTAAAAAAAAAATTGCATTGGAGAAGAGAAGACTAAACAATATCTGCAGATAGGACTCCCTATTTGTCAATCATTAGGTCAGCTGTCACAGCCTATTACAGAGATTCAACTATTCAAGGCACTAGCCAATGATCATGTACTTATACTGATAATAATAGTATCACCAATATTTGCCAGGTGATGCATGGCACATATCCTCATGACTAGTATGTGGTTCTAAGATAAAATCCAATAGTCGCATTACACTGCTCTCATCTTACATTTCTCCTAGTTTAATGTGATCAAATTTTGCTTAATACTCTCTCCGTCTCAAAATAAGTGTCCTTTTTATATTTTCAAACTTTTACTTTTGATCATTTGTTTTATTCAAAAATTTTATGAAAATATTATTTATTTTATTGTGAAATGATTCATTATTAAAAGTATTTTAAGCTTCATTTGTTTATTTTTGTATTTTTATAAATTTTTTAAATAAGACGAATGATCAAAAGTTAATTTTGAAAAGTTAAAAATGTTACTTATTTTTAAACAGAGGAAGTACTTGTTAGTTTTTTTTATATGCTTAAGCAGTTAGATGCTCCAAATCTGCACTGTAAGGCAATGCGTGACAATTACATCTTTCCATACACCTGTAGGCTAGTCTCAGGGTTTTTTGTTTGAGCTAGAGCTTTTATAAAAGCTGATTAGTGATTAGTTAAAAAGTTGGTTGATGTAGTAGTGACTGTTGGTTTTTGCAATATATATTTAGCTTATGTGCACACCAAAAGCTAGAAAAGCAGCTCTGAGTGAGCTTTTCAGGTTTTAGTTTATTTTCTCAGAAGCTAGCTTTTCAGTGTTTTAAAAACCAGTTTTTTTAGAACCTTGTTTGTTTCAGTTTTTCAGATGAAAAAGCAGCCTGAAAAGTTGAAACAAATAGGGTTTTAGCTTCTCTGCACATCAAAAGTCAGAAAAGCAGCCTTTTCAGATTTTAGTTCGTTTCTTCATAAGCTAGTTTTTTAGCATTTCAAAATTCAGCTTTTTAAAATTTTGTTTATTTCAGCTTTTCAGCTGAAAAAGCTAGCGTGAAAATTTCAAACAAACAGGGCCTCAGTCTGACCCAGAGTTAAGAAAACCGGATTGTTTTGTTTTCGCCCCCTGACGATTTGTTTTTATTTTAAAAAATTCAAAATTTCGAAAATTAGTAAAACTGGTTAAACCGGTAAAACTCAGAGGTAAACTGGTGAAATCGGTGAGTTTCTAATTTGAAAACCGAAGAAACCGGTTGATAAATTGAAAAAAACGACAAATTTACTGTAGTATTTCATTTAAATTTCGCTCATTTTGATTTTCAATTTCGAGCGGTTTTGATCGATTTTCGCAGTTTTTGAAAAGCCAATGGCCACCAGTTTCCGCGGCTGATGGGTAAAAGAAACCCTGGTCTGACCATTGCGTATTGGTTCTTCACGAGTTTGTTCTTTGTTCTAATTTATCCGTATTGGTTCTTCACGAGTTTGTTTTTTGTTCTAATTTATCCATACTCCATTTATTTAGTTCTTTCATTTTTGGTAATGTGATGGAACTACGGTACTGTCATGTATTTTTTTGTATGATGTGTACCATCTGAAATTTCAGCCTAATTGATATAAGGTTTATTAAATTATTCTCTCCGTTTTTAAATTGTTATCATTGTTGATTTTTAATGACATTTTTTTTATTATTCATCCTATTTAAGTATGATAAATATTATACATTACGTATGTTATAGTATTTTTCTGTTCATGGAATTAGCTTAATTTTTAGCCATCGGATCAAGCGTCAACGGAGCAGATCATCTGGTAGGCCCACCCGTAGGAAACGAATTTCTTCCGCGCCCATTCCGACTCGGAGGCCAGCCCACGCCTCCGCTATATATACGCGCCCCCCTCCCCTGAAGAATGCATTCCGCAACTTCCCTTCCGCCGCGATCCAATCTCATCCCGATGGCGGCCAGCGGCGTGCGCCGGTGGCAGGACGACATCACGACATCACGCGCCTCGACATCCTCCAGCGCATGTGCGTCGCCGTCCCTCCCTCTCGCTTCGATCTTGTTCCCGTCGTCGATCGATACGATCGGTCGCGTGTTCATTTTCTCGTCCCCGTGATTGTATGATTAGGGTTTACCCGCCTGTCGATCCGTCCATCTGATGATCTGAATCAGTGCGTACAGGGTTATGCCGGCCGATCTGTAACCCCCTGACTACATAACATGGTCGCGGTACACAGATTAGATTATTGCATTGCTTTGCCTCTCTGAAATTGGATGCCGCAGCCATCATAGTGTCTACTTGCAAATCGCTACGCATGTTTGATTGATTTATTTACTCTGGTCAGATCGATTTTCTTTTCATTGTATATACAAGTGAGTTCTAGCCCGTAGTGCTCTACCTGCTAATGAATGTGTCATATGCCTGAGGAAAAAGTTGTCTTCCATGTGTTCAGGGTGACGAGACTTTCTGAAATATTCAAATATGATCAACATGCCAGCATTGACAAACTCGTGAAATTTGCTGCTGATGTTGAGGTGGGTGCATTCAGCTCGGCCCTAAGTAAGGTACGTAGCAAATATTTTTCAGTAAGTTAGATGTATTGCTAATAAAGGACACAATCTGCTTTTGATGAGTACATGTGTTAGGATCATTGATCCGGCGATGAGAACGAGTTAGCGCTGTGGTGCTCACGGTGCGCTCAAAGGGTAGAAGGCGCAGGAAAAAGCCTCAGAATATTTTTTTTTTGTTCTATTGCTTGGTTCCATTTATTTAAAGCCTCTATGACTAACTATAGATCCTATATTAAAAAATCTCTCTGACGCACATAACATTTCTCTCCTCCCTCTTGGCAAGCAGCTAGTCCTCGAGCTGCAGTTCGGATAGGAGGCCATCCTTAATTTGAGGCTGCGGATGACCGCCGGCTTGGATGACGTCTTTTCAGTAGCCGTTGCTGTGGATCCTCTATCCTCCTCGAGCTTCTTGAGGGTGCTCTCGGTCCAGATCCCAAGGCACTCGAGGTGACCACCAGAGATGTTGCAGATGGCATTGACGATCTTGAATTCGGTGCCGGGGACGATGAGCGTGTCACCCGCCCTGACGAGGGAAGGGGCGGCAGTGGCCGTGTGCGCTGAGACCTCCGCTAGGGTCCGATGGCCGGTGTGGCGGGAGACGGCGTAGGGCTGACGTTTGTTGCCCGACAGCAGCTTGTGGATGCACCTGGTCCAGTCTAGGCGGGTTGGCGCTCGAACTATGTCGGGCAGCGGCAGGTCGGTCGTGTCCGTGGCCACATTGCCCTCCAAGCTCTTGACGCAGATTAGGGTGAGGCTCATGGCGGCAGCGGCGGCGTCTGCTGCTATAGTGTTGGGGCGTCTGTCTACATACATTTAGTGACGACACTTTGTACCTTTATGTGACAAACAAAACAGTTGCATCATAAGTAGTGCGTGCTGTCCTTATTTTATGACGCTACAGACTTTTGCATCATATTATGATATATTATATGACAGAAAATTGCCCTGTCATGAGGATTTTTGTCATAGAAAGAAGGATTTCTTGTAGTGTACTCTTAGTCTATGGTAGCTTATACCGGTTAGGCGTCATTGTCCGAGCTTCCGAAGCTTTGTGGATAACGACATCAAATTTGTGAGCGGTTTCGGGTCCTCCGCTCGAAAGTGACATCAAAGTAGAAAGAGTGATGACAGTTCAATTTTTCCTTTTCACAATACCATTTTGTTCCGGGGTATAAGTAGCCAAGAATTCATGCTTAATGGAACGATCATCAAAATATTCTTCAATGATAGAGTTCTTGAACTCGATCCCATTATCATTCTAACCTTCTTGATATTAGCTTCAAATTCGTTTTGAGCTCTCTTAGCAAACTTTTTGAAGATTCCCACCAAGACTCTTATATGTTGTTGGTCCAAAGAGATCAATGTGAAGAGGCTCAAAAGGTTTTGATGTGGACATTACGGCCTTGCAAGGATGAAGAGTGGCCACTGGCTTTCCCACTTAACAAGGACTACATAATTTGTCCTTCTCAAAGGTGACATCTTAAATTCCAAGAACTAAACCCTTTTTGATGACCTTCTTCAATTGCTCCATTCCAATATGAGCAAGCCTCCTATGTCATAACCATCCTTTGGAGGACTTTGCAATAAGACAAGTTTGCGGCGCAACTTCATTTGATGTTGTTATCCATAAAGCTTCGGAAGCTCGGACAATGACGCCTAACCGGTATAGGCTATCATAGACCAAGAGTACACTACAAGAAATCCTTCTTTCTATGACAAAAATCCTCATGACGGGGCAATTTTCTGTCATATAATATATCATAATATGATGCAAAAGTCTGTAGCGTCATAAAATAAGGACAGCAAGCACTACTTATGATGCAACTGTTTTGTTTGTCACATAAAGGTACAAAGTGTCGTCACTAAATGTATGTAGACAGGAGCTGGTTGACGGTGGTATTTTTATGACGGTATGTTCTGGATTTATGTGATGGCTGTGGAGCGTCATTCTTTGTTATTTCAAACATGACAGCCCCCAACGTCAATATACCCCCAATAGGAGGTGGACCCTTGAGCCTTTCGGTTGACCAGTTTCATTCCCCATTCCCTGAACTGAAGACGGCGACGGGCGGCAAGCGGCCTCTGGACGAAGCTAGCCCCCCATCTCCCCAACTGACGACACGATGGCCTCTGGGCGGAGGCATGCAGCCCGCAGATCCGCTGCAAGCCCGCAAGGCGGAGCGCGGATATCCGATGACCAGCGGCGACTCCATCTCGTTGGCCAGCAGCGTGCTCCTACTCCCCAGGTGCGCCATTGTGGCAGTGCCACCCTCATCCTCCTCCCCGTTCCCCCTCCACTACCTTTTCTCATCGCTCACCTTCCCCCTTTAGAGTTGATGTGTGAGGCCTAATCAATCCCCGCTCTCTCAAGTTCTCATGTCGCAGGCGTCGTCATCTACCGCTCGCAGTCGGCGGTCAAGCGCAGCTACGGTTTCCGGCAACCTGCACCCCTTGCTGTTGTTGCTGCAGTGCCTCTGCCCACTGCTGTTGAGCTGCAGGCGCCGGTTGATGATGTAACTGGGTTGCCGTTGATAATGTGCCCGGATTGTAAGGACGTGAGGGTGTTTGTTGCCACTACCACGCAGTCTGAGTATAACGTAAGGAGGTTTTTCAAGTGCCCCAGGAAGAACTATCAAAATGTCAGTGTTATAATCATTTTGCATTTCCCAAATTTCATTCTTGTTTGAATGGGCATGCCTAAGAATGGTAGTGTTTATAGCATTCAGGTAATGTTTTTAGCATTCAGTGGCTGCACTATTGTTGTTAATTTGCCAGTTGTTTTAATTTGGATGCAGGGACCTGTGCTGGGTATTGGTTTAAGGAAGAATATGTCATCTTCCTTCATGATAATGGTTATCTACTGTCAGCTTCCTCGACCATTGCAGCATCCTCGAAAACAGAAGTTCCTGAGCTGGTAGAAAAAATTGATAGCTTAGAGCAAAATCTGAACAAGGTGAAGGAAATGGTTGGCAAGAACAGGGAAGGCATGGGAAGTTGCAATTGTCTTGTGTGTGGCTGTCTGAATGTAGCATTCCTAGTGTTGGCCATCCTTTTGGTTGTAACTGTACTGTTGAAATAGGCAATGATGATGAGGTAGGACATGTTCTAAAGTAGGTTGGATATGTTAGCCACATTCGATATGCTTTTGGCTATGATGATGAAGTAGGCTAGGACATGTTGTATTGAACTTGTTATCCAGGATGTATTTGCAGTTGATATGCGCCTTTCTGATAAACATCCCTTTTGCTTTAATGTGTAACCTGTGTGTGATGAAATTTTAGCAGCATGTATGTAACTTCTAGATTTTTTGTAGTATACTTACTATATCATCTCAATGAATTCTGGGCAGCATATAACATATCCATGATATTGAAACAGAATATAACTTTCAATCATAGAATAGAATTCATAAATCAAGTTTAACATTGAAACGAAATCATTCCATACAAGGTCTTACAATTTCATAATTCAGATACAAATTTCAATAGCATAATTCGGATACAATAGAATCACTAATAGAAGTTGATGGTTCACAAATAGCTCTAGAAATTCAAAGGTTAATCATCATCACTGTCTTCTTTTGATATACTCGCTTCGTCTTGACTATGGTACTCAAGGAAGGTTTCACTTCATCTTCGTCGTCTTTTTTTATCACCTTGAGGTGTTCGTTGATGTCAATGGATGCTCTCGACAAGGTCTGCACTAATCGAGCTGCCTGGTTGATTATCTATGTGCAACAAATCCATATCAGGATATATATCTCCCACTATAAAATCTGCTGACAAAGTATTGTCCTCTTGGTATGCCTCCTGACATCTCATCTATACTGTTCATAGATTGGTTGTTTTCCGTCCGACTCTTCAACATCAAATATATGTCAGTGGTCAAATTCTTGTACCACTCGCCAACATGGACCTAACTTTGTATCTTTCAAGAAAAATACTTGTGAAGCTTCTGTGGCTAGAATGAAAGGATCATTCTTATACCATCAGCCTTCGATGTTAATGCTCTTGAAGTAACCATCATCTTTCATCTGGTATATTCTTCCCTCAAGATTGTACCATTCACACCGTAATAAGATAACATATCTATCTTCTTTGCTGTTTTTAGTGTAATTCAACTCAATAATGTTTGTGATTGTCCCATAGAAGTCAATAGTGTCATCATTGTGAGTACCTGCAGTCTTGATGGTGGAGTTTTGTGTTTTCCTATGTGCCTCACAAGCCATAGTGTGGTACCGTACCCCATTGAGTATACAGGCTATGTATGATCGCATACACCTATCTCGTCGACATGCGAGTGAGTACAGGTCTTCATCAACATTTGTTGTGCCTTCGTATTTCAATCTGGTAATCTGCAGGAAAACACAAAGAATTGATGAGTTTGAAAATTTATTGTATCATAAATGACTCATTAGGTTGTAAAAGTTGCATGCACATATTTCTCGAACCATGGAGCGAATTGTGTTGACATCATTTTTTCAATACTGTTGACCTGTTCTTGTTCCAATTCTGCCCTACACATGCTTCAAAGGAAGAAGTTAATTATATTATTGTGACACTAATATTGAATAAAGTTGGCATAAATGAAATGACAGCAATTACTCACTCTTTGTATTCATCAACCTCTTCGCAATTATTTAGAACAAACCAAACCATAGAGTCATAGTCATTATCTTGGTAATGAAGTTTTGAAGCACCCAACAGGTTAATACCATGACCAAAAATAGGGTAATCATTGGGTGAGATGTTATGTGCTCCATCTAAGTTTCTTTCAGGCCTAGTGAACTTTGTAATAATTTCATTAAAATATGTTGAGCATTGTGTCATACACTCATAGGCAGTGTATGCCTCTGCAACACATCCTTCAGCTCTTGCTTTATTGTGGATGAAACGCTTAAAGGTGCCAATCTTCTCTCAATAGGATACATCCATCCATACTGAACCAGTCCCCTAAGGAGTGCCTCATCAGGTAAGTGTATTGGTAGGTGAACCATAACATCGAAGAATGCAGGAGGATAAATTTTAATATCTTTGTTCATCTGGTGTAGTGCATCAACCTTTAGAGTTTTCGAGCAAAGTTGTCTAAAAAACCTCCCCAATTCAGCAATTACTTCATATACATCTTTGCGCACCAAACCGCGAAGTCCAGCTGGTAAAATATGTTGCAACAGTATATGACAGTCATGTGTTTTCAGCCCATGCATTGTTCCTCCCTCCATATTGACACATCTTGATATATTAGAGGCATAGCTATCTGGAAATTTAACATTGCTAACAAACTGCAAGAACTTCTTCTTTACTTCTGGCGTTAGAACATAACAAGCTTTGGGCTTTGTGGACAAATTACCAGCTTCTTCCAGCAAATGAAGCTCTTTTCTTATACCCCCGTCTTCCAAATCTAGTCTAGTAGCGACTGTGTCCTTTGTCTTCTTCGGAATATTAAGTAGAGTTGACAAAATGTTATCACATATGTTTTTCTCTATGTACATAACATCTAGGTTGTATTGTAGCTTCAATTTTGACCAGCATGGCAAATCATACAAGCTAACCTTGAGATGCCATACTGGTTCTCCATTATGGCGTCGTTTTCTTATTTTTTGCTTATCAAGATTCTTGCCTGGAACATAGGAAACTTCGTCCAACCTTGCCATAACCTCATCTGCACTAAATTTCTTTGGCTGCTCTCTATTTGCATGGTGGCCACTGAAAGATCTGTTTTTCCTACAGGGATGGTCATTTGGGAGGAAACGTCTACGATCTATGAACCCAATTTTGTTTCTCAGACATTCGGAGCATGGATTCTCATCACAGTGCAGACATACAAAGTAACGCCTAGTGCTTCTGCCTGACATGGTGCCTAATGCAGGGTAGTCATTGATTCCACAGAATCGCTTCACGCAGACTGAAATCTTTGCCTTCATATGCATCATATGTAGAGACACCCTCCCAAAGGGTAAGCATGTCTGCTATCAAAGGCTGCATGAACACATGGAAATCTTTGCTTGGTGATTTTTTGCCTGGAATAATTAAAGCAAGCATATCATTGGATTGGTCCATACACATCCATGATGGAAAATTGTATAGAACCACTATCACTGGCCAGATGCTATATGAATTGGACATTTGACCAAATGGGTTAAATCCATCAATAGCAATGGTTAACCTCAAACTGCGGGGATCATCTGCAAAAGACTTGAAAGTATCATGAAATTCTTTCCGATCTTCACCATCAGCAGGATGTCTCATTTCATTTTCAACTGGTACCCTCTTATCCTTGTGCCATCTTGCATATTGTGCCCGCTGCATGCTTTGAGATAAAAAGCCTTTGAAGGTGTGGAATTGTTAGAATGTAATGCAGGACCTTGTGAGGAACTTTCTTTCTGCCCTCCTTATTCACTTTCCATCATGATTCGCCACAAACTGGGCAATGATCATCATTGGCATGGTCCTTCCAAAATAAGGCACAATCATACTTGCACACATGAATAGAAACATAACCAAAACCAAGCTTCCGAAGTAGAGCTTTAGTTTCATTATAGGACTTAGGGAGACCAGTAACATTCTTCAACGATATTGAAAGCAACTCAAGGAATGCATTGAACCCAGAATTTGTTATCCGATTATACACTTTTATATGCAGTAGTTTAATAATTAAAGTTAGCCTAGACTCCTCGGTGCAACCTGGATAAAGTTCACGCTTTGCCTCTTCCATGATTTGTTGATATAAGTTACCACCGAAGCCATGGCTTGCTGTGGTGTACAAGTCTTGAATCAACCCCTGAACTTCCCGTGCACTATCTTCTATGATGTCTTCAGCTTGTCTTCATCATCAAGTGGAGCCTGATCATTTCCATCCCATGATATATCTTCAGTACCAAGAGTGAGTGTGCCATCATCTTATTGAACATCATCATCTCCCTCTGCATGGTGAATCCACCTTGTATAGCACCTAGAAATACCATTGATGTGGATATCCTCCTCTATCTCATCTTGATTTTTTTGTATTTGGTTTAGGCATTGACGGCATGGGCACTTGATTTCTTCATCTGCACTAAATCTACTTCTGACATATTCCATGAATTGTTCAACACCAGTTGTGTAGGGATCACTAAATGGTGCACTGTTATAAATTCAGCTTCTATCCATCTCGACCTGGATAAATTTAGGTGCCAACATGTTACAGAGATTTTCCATGTACTATCCTTCAATTCAATTACAGGCATTGCAATAACAAATCAAAAGGGGAAGAGCTATGGTTGACTCTGCTCACCTTGTACAATGGCCGGCGAGGCAGCAGCTGGCAGCTGGGGTGGCCGGCGCAGCTCCAGCAGGGGTGCTGGACATCGAGGATGCAGGTGCCTAGGCCGGCGAGGCTGCTGGTGGGGGGGGGGGGTGGCGACGGAGCAGCTGTGGTCGTCGGCGAGGGAGCAACTCGGGTCACTGGCCACCCCTGCTAGCAGGTGTGGTCACCGTCGCGGCTCATGGAGGTGGGGTGGACGGCGAGGCTGCGGCCTGTGGGTGTGTTTGAATGACCAAAATCTCTTGTAATGACATGTGGGTCCAACATTTGAATGACATGTGGGCCCCCACATGCTAATTAGCCTCTCTTGTAATGAATTCATCGTGCAAACATCATTTCTCTTTTTAATCTATGGCAAAAACTTGTAACTAGTATTTCTCCCTCATAATAACTCCAAATGTGATGCTTTGTTTTTCTAAAATTTTCTAAAATCATGATCTATCAATTTATTGCGTTGATTTTGGTCATCTTTCCATGTAACAAAGTTTGAACAACTCAAAATTTGAATTTCAAAAAATGACAACTTTAAACCAGAATTTGAAGGTACTAAATAATTTCAACTAAAAAAGTCATGAAATAAAAGTTGTAGAACCTCATCAAGATCTACAACTTTTCTTTTGGTCAATTGTTCATCTGACAAAGTGATACTAACATTGTTCACAAATTTTTCTTATCTCTCTTATACTTTATGAAACTATAAGAGAGATACATAAAATTTGTGAACTATGTTACTATCACTTTGTCGGATGAACAAATGACCAAAATAAAAGTTGTAGATCTTCATGAATTCTACAAATTTTATTTTCATGACTTTTTTAGTTGAAATTACTTAGTACCCCAAAATTTTGTTCGAAGTTCTAATATTTTGAAATTCAAAAATTAAACTGTCCAATCGAAGTCATATGAAAAAATGACCAAAATTAAAGTGATAGATCTCGATGCGTTATACAACTTTGTTTCTCACATTTTTTCCAGTTGAAATCATTTATTACCACAAAAATGTATTCACTACGAATACGGTCGCTGACACAGGAGACCCACCGCGCCAGG
The DNA here is from genome assembly GCA_001602275.1 of Zoysia japonica. Lineage (NCBI taxonomy): Eukaryota > Viridiplantae > Streptophyta > Magnoliopsida > Poales > Poaceae > Zoysia > Zoysia japonica. The sequence continues at coordinate 302,407 of BCLF01000101.1, read as the reverse complement.
ACCAAAAACTGGCTAGCGCAAGCTCTGCCACCGACATGCGGACCCACAAAAATTTAGCTCTCCCGCGCCAGACAAAAATCAGCTCTCCCGTGCTGATTCACTCACCGACACCTGGGACCCACCACGCCTCCCGCTCCCTAAGTCCAAAATCCCCCTCATGGCCGCAGCTTGTCTTATCCTCTTTCTTGGCCGGTCACTCCCTACAGACCTAGTGCCGCCACTCCCCACAGACCTACTGCCACCACTCGCCCATCCCGCCGCCACACCTCCACCGGTGCCCGGATCTGCCCATACCACTGCCACACCTTCGCCGGAGGCCGGAGCAGCCCATACACCGCCACACCAACGCGGAAGGCCAAAGCAGCCCATCCCGTCGCCTGTAGCTGCTACGTCCCCGGCCAACTGCCACCTGTAACTGCTATGTCCCCAGCCAACCGCCGCCTGTAGCTGCTACTCTCCTATCCATAGGTTATTGACTTTGAATGCATAGATTACAACATGATGAATTTTGCTGAGATTACAATTCTTTTCTTTCTAGTTTCTGATTTTGCCTTGTAGTTTCTGGTTTCTTTCTTCAACTTTTTTATAGAAACTGAATCCAGTTTCTGCTCTTTCTGCGTTTCATCGTAATAAGTATTAGAAGAAATGTCAAAAAACAAGTATGAGCAGGAGAGGGACGAGAACATTAAGAAGGTTCAGGATGTTTTAAGTCTTTGGGTATTTCAGTGTTAGCACAGAGTGTTAGGGATGTTTCAAAAGGGAAAGAGGGCAAAGGGATGAGACTAATGTCTGACAAACCAGAATCTGACATTGAATATGATCGATTCTCTGACATTGATAACCAATCTGACAGTAATGATGATGATTATGATGATGACCTCAATACTGAGGTAAATACTGAGGTGAGATGGATTACTAGACCAATTTATTTCTACTTGATATTGTTGCCGTGTAACCCTTGTCCAACTTATTGCCCCGTCCATCTCAATTTATTTCCAAAAACTCAATTCCTTATTTGATCGATCCTAATCGTTGGCGATCTTGCCAGGTAACACCGATGGTTCTAGGAACTCACCCTCAACAGAAGAAGCAAAAGGCGGCTACAACGGCGGCTGCCAAGCAGCAGCCACCACGCACGCCAACTAGATTCACCACGGCTAGTGTAGCCATGTCTTCGCCTGCTGCAAACACTAGGACAGCTGCAGGCCGTCTGCCACCTAGGCCAAGAGAGAACTTGCCTACTAGGAACAATTTGAAAGCCAAGCCTAATACAAATGCCATTTCCAGTGCCAGCTTTTTGCAAGGCCACCTTACTACAAGCACCAGCCAGACCATAGAAACTAGAAACACAGTGCCTACTTCTCCTAGAGTCACCAGGGCCAGTGCAGCCATGTCTTCACCTGGTCCAAACACAGTGCCTAGTCCTCCTAGATTCACCAGGGCCAGTGCAGCCATGTCTTCGCCTACTGCAAACACAATGCCTATTCCTACCATACCCACTGCTAACTTGGCTCAGCAACCTACTCCCACAAACAGTATTAACCAAACAGTTCCTGTGGACAACTCGCCAGGTAGACAAAGCTCTAGGTAAAGCAATGACGTCAATGAGTCGGCTGAGCAATTTGATGCTGGTAATTCAGAGGGTCATACAACTGAAGAAGTACCGGTCCATGACTCAGTTCTAGGTAAGCAATATGTGTTTCCAAGCATTAGTTTCTCCATTCAATATCTACAATTAGTACTGCTGTAATAAAATATTTCTATTATTATTTGCCAATGCAGCGCCCCTAAAGAATGTCCGCAAGAAAACCATGGGTCATGGCATAGAAAAGATGATTAATAGAGGAAAGAAGTTGGCTATCCAGGTGGCTGAAGGGAAGAAAAGACCTGAGGTCCCACTTCAAGCCGTGAAGCTGGGTGGTGTTGCCCTTAGAGACAACCTGCCTATCTACACATCTTGGAAAGAATATGATAACGAGCAGGGCAGGGAGAAGTATCAAAAGTGCTTAGAAAAGTGGCGGTGAGACAGCTATTTCATTCTTTCAAAAATTTTCATGCATTACAATACTTTCATGTGAAAATTGTGTCTAATAATTTATGTGTGTGGCTTCAGTCAAGATTAAATGTGGATGTTAGTAATGAAAGACCAAGCAAGGCTCCATGCACTGATATCATAAAGAGGAAAGTAAGGCAGAAGAGGTATCACCTTGAAAGGAAGTACTTCGACAACTCACTGACAAGAGAACAACTATTAGCCAAAGAACCTCCACCTAAAATGAAGAAAGACGAATGGATCCAGCTGGTTGAGTACTGGTGTTACTATACCACAACTCAGAATTAGCGAAGGAGATCTGTCGCTAATAATACATAATTACTGTTGAAGAATCTGACGGTAAAAATTTGTAACACCTTATCCATCGTTGATTCTAATTTTATGAATAGACAGTCTGTCATTATAAGTTTTCCACATTATTTGTGTGTTTTTAACGACACACCCTCTGACCGCCTGAAAAACCTAAAATTTTCTGCCGGACCCGCGCGCGCCTGCCACCCATTCCCTCTCTCTCCCTGCTCACTCTCTCACCCGCGCGGCGCCGGTGGTTGCCCCAGATCCAGCGCCGCCCCACGCCCTCGTCGACAGGATCCGGCCGGCCGGCATTCCCTGACCCGCGCCCCGCGCCGCCACCCTTTTTAGTGCAAGTATGTCTATAATGACCCCATGCTTGTGTATGTTATTAATTTGTTGGATGTTCTTCTCCGATGCTTGACGGATCTGTTTCTTTCTTGCGTTGGTGACGATGGCCGTTCACAGGTATGCTTCTCCTTATTCTTTTCTTTTTTCTAATGCTCTAGGAATTTTGAGACCTGTTTTGAGACCTGTTCGATGTAATTTTTTCTTTTCCAGTTACAAAATCTATGCTTAGGTAACAAACGGTTACATATTTTGAGACTTGTTCGATGTATATTATATTATTCTGTAATGATGGGGAATCTATACCATTAAAATCTTCAGGCAACACCTTTTAGGTTTTCAGGTGTTCCGTTTTTTTTTTTCCCTTAAGAATAAGTGTGCCTGTTCTTACTTTGATTTTTTTGGTGGTACCGCCAAACTGGTCTTTGTCTGCATTCTGCCATGCCTAACCTTTTCCATGTTTTACAGTTGTGTGGAAGCTGCTTTTGGTTGCTTGGTCTAGCTGGCTCCAATGAGGTATAAAAATCAGAGGCGAAAAAACCTGCTTCCTTTCTTTATCCATGTTGCCCATTACCTGATGCCTAATCATTGTATTCCCATTGAATTTTGTTCGTCGCTTCTATTTCCAATTTTCTGCATCATTGCTATACCTTCCTTAAAAGGTTTAAGAACAAGGTACTAATTCATTGTTTGGTTCATTGCAGATACACAGGGGCTTGTATCATGTTCCTAATGGGTTCATAGGTTCTTCTTTGGTTCGTTGCAGGTACCTCGGTTGGGTCTCTGCAGAGAAAAAATGGTTCACTATATTTTACCTTTGCTTCAATAACTGTGCCTTCTTGGTTTTTGTTCCTGCCTTTTATTACGGTTCTAGGATAGTTTCAGAACAGATACAATCCAGTTCTTTTTTATTACTTCTTGTAGGTGTGTTACGTGCTCAGTGATTTCCATCTTGGGCTTTCTCATGCCCCTGTGCGGTGGTCAGTTCAAAGTGTGCATACCAGCCTGTAGATTCTAGGTCTTATAATCTTACAGTGGAATGTCTCCCATGGTGATGTTAGCAGCATACTTTAGAGATACTGTGATGATAGCTTCTTGAACCAAATAAAGTCCTATTACATCACTTCAGAGTTCAGAGTAGATGATGAGTATCGTGCTTAGATCTGTAGAGTGATTTTTCCCCTAGGATTCATATTTCAAGGTCAAGTCAGTTTTTTTATTAGCATTCTTTATTATGCACACAAAAACATAATAAAGTATTAGGCTTTAATGTAAACACTAGATAGTGTATCATATATGCTAGATGGTGTACGTATATGGTAAAATGTGGTGTTTCCTAATTCTGCCTCTCTTGAGACTTTGGTTGTAGATAAATGTAACCATAGCATCTTCCTACTATTGGGGACTTTTGTCTGAAACCACCCCTATTGCTGATACATCACAGACGGCTACGTGTTCTTCATTCCTGCTCTGTAAATGTGCGCTACCTTCCCAAATAGCAGTTGAAGGTTAGCAAGACTTCAAAATCAGCCCATGGTGAAGGTAGATCACTATACCACATCTCAATATATGCTATTCTTGAATTTTCTCTATATAGGTGTGATCTAATTCAATTTGCCCAAGTGCTCTAATGCTGTTTTTAATGTTTACATATAGAGCTCTAGTGTTGTTTCATGTTTAGATATACACCTCTAGTGATGTTTTTAAGTTGCTATTTTAAAAAGATGAAATGTGGTTTCATTCATCCAACTTGATGAATGTGAACTTATATTTCAGATGGGAGGTTATAGCTTCAAATGATGCATGCAACCTCAGATTGGACAAAGTGGCCATGGTGATTGTTTTATACATCTAAGTTAGGGACCAAACTTTTGTAATGACATTCTAGAGATGGAGCATTTTGTAAAGAGTGTAAAGGAACCACAGAGTGTCCTGTAGCATTGCTTCCATCTTATGTTCTCTAATTCCAATGAATTATGTTCTTCAAATGGTTCATGGGAGATCTAATGCTATTAATATAAATTGTGAATTTAGTTTGTATGTGTTTTTTTGAGTGTATTGTTTGAATGGCTAGTGATGGACATGATTTGTGAGTTTTGTCTGTGGCTATATAATTTTGTGCCCTGTTTATTTTGTTCGTATGGGAGATCAAAATTTGTATGAGAGATTCATGTTGTATAACTTCCTAATAGCGTTAAACTGTTTGTCGCTATATCTAACATATAGCGACAGACCGTCTGTCAATATAAGTTAATATTCCTGTCAGACAGTCTGTTGGTATAAGTGGTCTGTCGGTATTTCTATATCCCGACAGCACTATCACGGTAAAACTTTTTAGCGACAGACCGTCTGTCGTTATATCAGTTTTTAGCGACATAAATACTGTAGTTATAGATGGGCTGTAGTATAGTGTATGACCCAAGGAGTCAGGTCCATGCCTTCATTATCTACATTTGTTAATTTGCAATGCAAACTGTGCCTGTGAATGAAACCTCTCTATTGCATTTGTGGTGCAGGAGAAATGTGCTAAGAATAAAGTAAACCGAGGCCAAGTGCAGCTTCACCAGAGGACTGGATCTAGGTCCTATATTGCCCATCGATACACCCTTGTACAGATACTATTGCTTTCTGTGTATTCTAATTATATGGAACTATGTGCCATCAGAGATGACCATCATCAGTAGTAGTTGGTGTTTCTGTGTTGTTTTTCTTCATCTGTCCAGGTTGATTAGATTAGAACATGTGAAAGTTGATTGGCAAATCATAGCAGTAATTAGTTGACTATGCAAGTGATTGCATTTGTTGTTGGCATAAAAAATCTGGAGGCACATACTTGTATGATCTGTAGTGCATACATATTTTGACATCTTGTTGTTGACATATAAAAATAATTTATGGTTAATCTTATATCCCATGTTTGTCCAGCCTCTCTTTACCTTCACGGATATCATTGTAATCCAAATTTTTTGCATGTTACAGAGGCCTAAGTACAAGAACATAGATCCAGATCCTGATGATTTCTTTGGGGAGTGTATGAATAGTCCGAAAAATGGTCGTACTCCTCTTGCAAATGAGATATATGTAAGTTTCATAATTATTGGATACATGTACTGTACTCAAGTAAATGACTGTTGTATGGCCTTGTTAAGTGGATTCATCCTATGTAGGAACATATGGTTGCAGAGAAGGAAAGAGAACCAGAAGAAGGAGAAGCACAAAAGTCTCCGTCTAAGATTGTTGCTGACAGTCTGAGCCAGATCAGCCGTTCATCCACCTTCCTTCCAAACATTCGTGTCGCTCAAGTGTCGAAGAGTGCCTGGTCTACATCGACAGCTGCAGAAGCACGCCTACAAGCTCAGTTTGAGATAACACTCAAACAGAAAGAGAGGAAGCTGCTAGGAAGCAGGAAGAGTTGGAAGCACAGCTTCTTGCTCAATAGGCCTCACTTTAAGCCAACCAATCAGCACTTGAAGAAAACCAAAATTTGCTGTGCTAGACCCAAGAAGAAGTGAAGGGGATGCATACCAAGTTTGAAGAGACTAATGCACTGCTGCGAGCTGTGCTAAAACTTCAGAAAGATTGAGGTAGGTCTGAATGCAGTTTCAGTTGATCATGCCTTTGCCTAAGCTTTAGCTGCCTTGCTACAGCACCAATGCTTTCTCTGTTGTTGGAACTTTGTACACTCTGTTGTCAGAACCTATGTCGAACTTATTTGCATTTGTGTGTATGTTTGAACCTGTGTGATGGAACCTAGAACTAGTGTGATGTGTTTGAATCTACAAGCATTGTGTCTTATGCTCTGGAATGTATGTGGATGATGGCTTGGCTGAAATGTGTATGCTTTATGAGCTCTGATGAGGAGCTCTGATGAGAATGCTGGAAAGATCTCTGACATTGGTCATTGAATTGATAAATATATTTGAGCCATGATCGTCGAATGAAAGGAAAATATATGACGACCTAGAGTCATCTCAAGATGTCTCTAACTTACATAGCAAGACAAAATAAAAACATCACAAAAACTGCATAATTATATATGACGCCACCATATCGTCACAATAACTTTTCTAATTCAAGGTTCCTAGGACATAATCTATGATGGTTCGCGTGTTAGGTGACGAATCCACTAACCAATATGTGACAGTCGCAATCGTCATTAAATGACAACAATACATGACACAATAACAAAATCATCACAAAAGTTTGTCATATTCTGTGACGAGTGTACATATTTTCGTCACAAGGTACATTTTGTGACGGTCTTTATATGACGACCTTCATGATGGTGGTTTTCCGTCATACCATTCATTTTGTGACAAATTCTGTACTTTTCATGACACTTTCCTTCTGTTATAAAAGCCCAGATTTTTTGGAGTGATTGCTCTATCTGTAATGCTTCTTTTGATAGGATCTTATGGCATAATACACCGTAAATATTTACCAAACATAAATTGAACTTATTTATGTACTAACTCAAGCTGAAAATATGATGAACTTCATTGTAAGAATCATCATAAGTGTGTCCTATAGGATACCTTTAATCGCTTAAAGTGGGTCATTATGTTCATCACAAGAAAAATTCTACGGTTATAAAAATCATCTAATGAAATTTCAAGGTAAAGAAATGCAAATGATGAGGATCTCATGCATCGGATTGAGGAAATCTTAAAAATCATGTGACATTTGTAAATCACAATTTTTGTCATATCTATGGTCGCTATAAGCACATCATTGACAAATATCATTCCTCAAGAAACTTGATTATGCTTCACGAGATTCTATGGGATATAGCTATCCTTGTCAGGGACAAAGATTTGATTACATTTTAATCTTAAACCTGACATCCAAAGGAAGGTTAAATTGTTTGCAATATATTCACATATGAACAATGCAACAAAACCTCTTATGCATTAAGAGGTTTTATGTTAAGAAGACTATTTTGATTTATTTTAAATAGTTGATATTGAGACCTTTACTAGGCTTTCATCTCCTCATATACTATGTCACGTACATTAAATTGCTTTCTATCATCACTCTACGACTTTGTTTGTCCTATAATGTGGTTGATATACAAGAAAGAAGATTGCTATGGGACAAATCCATTGAAGGTTAAATTTTTCTAGTGAACATATGCGCCGTAAGCTCTATACATGGGAAAAAATATTTTCATGCTCTTACTTAAGAGGCAAGAAAATCAATAATGGCCTAATACGATAACAGATAGAGGCTAACATATTGCCACTATTGTTGAGATCATGTACCCAGGTACTTGACGGTCCGCACTCGTACGTGTAAGACCTCGAGTTAGGGGTCGAACGGTAGCGTTCGGGTGCGGATCCCGAGTTAGGGGTCTGACGGCAGCGTTCGGGCGCGCGGTCCGACTCTCAAGACGATCTACGAAAGTCGCATCAAGACACACGGAGACGCCGACCTCTGAGAGCCGACCCTCGGGGACCGACCCCGGGGAGGAAGGTACAGCATTATGACGTATTTACTCCGATGGCCAACCGCCAACCGCCCTGACGGGACGGGACGAGTTTCACACGACAACACTCCAGCAGAAGCCGCGGTAATCAACGGACAAGACTCGACGGCACTATGGCTGACACAACAGTGCCGGACAAGCACTACAGTGCCCGCCGCTGCGCGCGACGCGACAGGCCACGTCCGCGCATGGGCAAAACAAATGATGGCGACAACAGTGAAGGACTCACCTGTCAGCGAGACGGCAAGATCACGTAGGGCCCACCATCTTATAACCCCGGACCGCCTTATATAAAAGAGGGCCGGGGACGACGAAAAGGTGGGAGAAAAAGAGCAAACACGACCAGTTTCCAGAGCTCTCGCATCCCTTCTCGCGAGCAAGCCCACTCATACGTGCTCCGAGCACTCTCGATCCACACCGGATCCTCTCGCGAAGAGAGAATCCGAACCCCTTGTACTCTTATCGTCGAGATAATCCACTCTCTAGATGTAGGGTATTACACTGCTCGAGATGGCCCGAACCAGGTAAAAACCCCTCTTGAGTCTCCCGTAGACTAGGCCATATCGAATACGAAGGCACACCACCCCTGCAATCTTATTTTCGTACTGTGCCGGTGGTCAGAACACCGACAACTATCATCTTTCCTCATTAATACTCACGATGCATCATAGAAGTGTTATTGCATTCTGATTCAACAAGTATCATAAAAATATAGAGGTGTCCACTAAGAGTTTCTACACTGAAATTCATGATAGCAACTAAGATGAATTTTTTCATCTTAACAAAACGGATATGACAAGTTTCTAAACATACCATCTGGATTACATCCTGTATCATATATTGTGTATATTTTTCTTTCTTAATTTTATCAATACTTGGCTTCTTTGCCTTGATCGTCCATATATTCGGATGATGAGAAAAATATTTGTCGATTCTACTGGTCACAACATATTTCTTTGTACACCGCATGTGCAACATGAAAATTAAACCATTGTATGGATTGTTTAGGTGTTCATGGTTCGTTAGAGATATCTATATGATAGTCTCATGTGTGTTTTTTTACGCACAATAACCATGTATGTAATAAAATGATTGCTCAACAATTAATGTTGTCCTCATTCCTCAAGTATGAATCTGATTGTATTCATACATTGGATTGAGAAATATGATAACATGGAACTTAAAGTTCTATGTCAGTGCCGTCAAAGCATCATATATCTTGTAAAATTGAAATAGGCTTGATATTGCATTTGTAGATAGCTTACTAGCTCAAGATGCTACTCTATAATGCGACTACGAAGAGTCAAAGAAGATATTGATAAATATCTCTACGACACATAAGATCTTGATTTAATTTATCAGAAAAAGACCATTGAAGAATATGCATATACCGGTAATATAAACGAT
>BCLF01000101.1:198462-291596 GCA_001602275.1 Zoysia japonica | reverse complement strand
TCTCAAATAAGTTTTTAACGAGACAATGCTAATATATGTTGTATCAATTTTGAACCATGTTTCAAATGCATTTGATGATAAAGCAAATTATAATAAAATATATAAAATTTATCATAATCTTTTGAATAAGACAAATGGTCAAAGTTGAAGTTTGAATCAACGGTGACATCAATTTAAAAACAGAGGGAGTAGCCAATTTCTCTGCTAAAAAAAAGCTTTCTGCAAGGCAGCATCATTCTCTTTCCCCTCCACAGCACCTTGTCTGCTGTCATTGTTCTCAAAGTTATGTTTTTCATGAATTAAATTCCCGGCACATTATAGCATTATCTTGCATTGCTGCTTCGATCATGATGGGTTGTCTTTTGATGCTCGATTTTTTTATCATTTTAAAAACTTTCTTTCATTATGTATGACTTTTATATTATTTAGGAAGAAGTTAGAACTAAGTTTGCTGCATCAGAGGTTACAAAAATAAAATCCAGAGAATATTTTCTGCATTTTCTCGATTTCAAAAATATGGGGAATCGAGAAAAGAGATTGATAGAAGGCTTGTCGTACACTTCCAGAAAAGGAGTATGTAGCTGTTAGCTAATTTTCTTTGAGTTTCTTAAAGCCTGCATCGCGGTACATATTTTTATGCATGCCAACCGAAAAGTGTATATGAATATGAAGCATTGTAATACTATTTGTCTTTCTGAATTTTTCTAAAATAAAATGTGTTCCAAATTTGAAATTGAGCCTTAAAAAAAAGTTGTTCCCTGCTAAATAATGTATAATTATGCAATATTTTATATTTTATAAACATGTTAACTATTTGTTTTCTAATTTAAAATAAAACAATGACATGTCGATTTTTCACATCAGCAAGGGGCTGCCACGGCGGCTGTTCACATCAGCTAGAGATGTCACGTAGACATCCATGTCAGCGAAAGCTGCTTTTCAGACCGCGTGAAGAAAAAAAACAGTTAAGAGAGTCTGAGCATCCGATTTTGTAACTGCAAAGGAAAAACGAACAACGATATTTGTGGGTGGGACTGGGAAAACGTAGGCCGGCCCCACACACACGCGGGGATCGCATCGCGACGCCTCCGCAACCGCCGCTACCCACTATATAACGTCGGGGAAAGCTAGGGCTAGCCTTTGAGAGCGTTCCTGGGATTTGCGCGGGCCTTCGATCACCTGCACCGCCGCTACCTCGTTCCTCTCCCCCGGCGGCCGACGGCAGCGCGCGATGGCGCTACGTCGAGCGTGCGTCGGGTACCTGATTGGGGCGCCAGCTTCCCGGGGGGATCCGCTCCTTTCGCGGATCCGGTTCCCTCCCGCCTCCCCGGTTTACCGCCACTACACGGTTCGTTCTCCCTGCTGCTTGGTGATTCTTCCTTGGTTATCCAGGTTTTCGATCCGCTAGTTTCGGGATTTTGGGGTGTTTCCGGCCTTCGAGGGAGTTCCTGGGAGCTAGGAGGTGCTCGAGACCGCGGAGCGGCGGAGACGCCGTGGGTCGCGGGCGTGGGAGGTGGAGTTGGGTCGGGCTTTATGGGGGGATTCGAATCGGTGAGCCGAACCCCGACGGTGGCGACGCCTTCGGGAACAGGCGTGTGACCGGTGAGCTTGTTTGTAAGGAGGAACTCGCCAATCTGTGGGCGATTTGTTGTTGAAGGTAGAAGAAATAAGGTGAAGCGTTGGACCGCTATCCTGTCCGCCGAAGAATTATTTTCGGGAAAATGACTAGTGAATCCCTTTTTGCCTTTGCAGGCAAGAGTTCCTCGTTTTGCCAGCCGTGCTACGCAGATGCCCACCTCCTCAGTCCTTGTGCACCAGGTATTTCCGTTATCCATCTTTTTATGTGAATGACTAGCCACGCCTTTGTCCATGCTAGACACGCCTCTGTTCATGCATGCGTATATGATTTGCTTGCTAATGATCGGACAAACATGAATTACCAGCGCTTATCTGTTTTATCTTTTGACTTAGCATTTGTCTTTAATCTGCTTTGTGAGGATTTGTGGACCGGTAGTTGCAGTTTTTCTGGTAAGGTGGTCACATTACCTGGCGCAAGCCTATCATAAAATCAGGTATTGCGTTAACCTTCTTTTGATTTTGATTCCTCTATCTAATCTTGCATTCCTAATAGTTTTCTGTTCTGTGCTAATTGCCATGCCCGGTGTGTTTGTTTGATAATGCAGCTCCTATATGTGTTTGCATCGATGTTGAATGTTTTTAAGTTCTACAGGAACATTGCTCTCAGCTAGGTTCAGGAATATGTGGATTATGGATTGATTTGTGAACCCTTTTACAATGATAGGTGACTTGGTCTCTTAAATGATTTTCGATAGTAATGCCTTTTTATAACATTTTGTAGCTCAAGTGTGGTGTATAGGAGTCTGAATGTTGGGTTATGTGATTAACCGGAGTATTGTGTAATTGGTATCCATGGAAAGAAACTCTTTTCTTCTTACCCTCAATGAATCTCCTGCCTGCCTTATATAGACAGCAGGGCTAAACAAACCCTAAACCGACTAAAACAAACCCTATACAATCTAATCTTTAACTAACAAACCCTAAACAACCTAACCTTTAAACTAACAAACCCTAACAAACTAACTGATAACTGCAGCCGCTGCTGCCATAACATTACTCATCTCGGCGAAAGACAACTCGTCCTCGAGCTGTACCGAAAAGCTTGTCCCTCCAGGTTCTTAGGAAAAGATGCACCTTCTCCCTGGTTCCCATGAGAGAAAACTTCCTCTTGGTTCCCATAAAAAAATATCTGACTTTTTTCCTTCCTTAAGGGCACATATAGATCCCTTGATAATCAATCTTCCACGGATAATCACGGGCACCACAATGGTGGATCTGTTATCCATAGGCCCCTCGAAGGACAACAAATAGAATTGATTCATGAAGGCGGGCTTGATCTCCTCCGAAACAAGATTGCTGTCATCTTGAACAGATCTGTTGTCTTCCAAGATGGGGCTACTATCCTCCGAAGCAGTGCTGTTGTCAACTTGAGTAGTGATGATGTCCTCCAGAGCTAGACTGTTGTCCTCCATATTAGAGTTGTTGTCCTCAGCTATGATCTGTGGCACTGGAACCAGCAAACCATCATAACAGAAGATTGCAGCCTGCTCCTCGAAATTTTCCTCCATACGTGCAATCCGCACGTCATGATCATCAAACCTCGTGTTGATGATGACGATATACGTGTTGATGATGGTGGTCTGTGCCAAGATTAGATTTAGCTTGGCAGAGAACGTGGTCGCAGGATCGTTGCCAGCATTGAAGATGGCGATCTGCGCCAACATCTAATCCAACTTGGCGGAGAAGACGGCAACATTAGGATCGATGGCGCCGGCCATGAGAGCGATGCGCCTTGCTGTCTCTAAATACTAATTGTTGTAGAAGAGGATCCACCGGACTGGGACACGTTCCTAGCCACGGCTATAGCTGAAGGTAATCTTCCCCTCTGGAAAGATCAAATTCTTTTTTGCTTAACCTCAATGAATCTCCTGCCTGCCTTATATAGACAACAGGGCTAAACAAACCCTAAACTGACTAAAAAAAACTCTAAACAACCTAATATTTAACTAACAAACACTAAACAACCTAACCTTTAAACTAACAAACCCTAACAAACTAACTGATAACTGCAGCTGCTGTTGCCATAACAACTAGGTTTGATTTTTTTTCTGAAAAAAATTGCATGCTGTATCCTTAAAATGTAGAATATTACTTGATAAATCTTGTACCTAAGGCTTCATTCTTTTATTTCTGGCTACTAGGTTTAAGTAGGTTGTAGCGCAATGTAACTTTATTACTAATAAATAACATAGTATAAGCTGTTCCTGATCACCAGATCCATTATAATTTTGATTGGTAGTTCTATAATGTTTCTGATCTTTCTTGTCCAAACTGATGCTTAATTTGATTTCAAATAGACACTTTACATTTAACCTTTGTTGTATACTTTATTCAGAGATTTCAAAGGAACTATAGTTCTTTACCAAAAGCTAAGAGCGAGAAATTTGCCGTTAGACTTAAAATTTTTTGCATGTTGTATCCTTAAAATGTAGAATATTACTTGATAAATAACATACTTTATGCTGTTCCTGATCACCAGATCCATTATAATTTTCGATTGGTGGTTCTATAATGTTTCTTTTCTTTCTTGTCCAACCTGATGCTTAATTTGATTTTAAATAGACACTTTACATTTAAACTTTGTTGTACACTTTATTCAGAGATTTCAAAGGAACCACAGCTCTTTACCAAAAGTTGGAAGCGAAAACTTTGCCATTAGACTTCTAAAGGTAATTTGTGTTGTTTCATTTTATGGTTTGGGCATGATGAATAAAATAATTCGTTTGGATGCACTGTTAATAGGATGTTTAATGTTGTTTGCAGGACCTGTATTCTCATAATAAAGAGGTTCTTTCAAAGTGTTGGGAAGAACTTAATCCCAGGTATGTACTGCTTTCATTGGTTTTGTTGCTCTAGAGCAAAACAGAAAGGAATAAATAAATAACTCTTGTTGTAACTGTCATTTCAGTGTCAGGGCTGCTATCATCAAGGCTGGCATTAGTTGGGCGTTTGTACTTGTCACTGGCGCCGCCTTCTATGGATATGGCTGGGTTAAGGCAAGGTCTGATGATGTAAAGGAGTTTTTTGCTACAGCAGCTGCGGACCGGGAGAAACGTCAAGCCGAGCTTGCGTTTATTGACCAACAGTTTCTCAATCTTCAAGAGTATTCGAGAATTGAAACCAGTCGTCTAGGTCTGCTTGAAGATCAATTTGCAGTTCTCAGATTCTTAACAATGGTGAAACTGTACCCCAAAGCATTTGACTGGGATGATCTTAAAGACGTGAAGCTGGAAATTTACACTGGCTGGCCCCTGGATTCTGTGAGTAAGCCGCAGGTTGTGTTCTAAGTATGATCTTGATAAATTCAGATGTGTTTTGTTTTGTTTTTGTTTTTGTTTTTGCATCTGGCCATGTTTGTAAAGCCTTGCTTCTGTTCGTTGCTAACAGCATTTTTATGCAACGTCCTCAGTTAGTCCCATTCAGCTTACATTCATTGCTAACTTTCTTTCAAACTCTCTCTTGCAGACCCGTAAATGATAGTCGAGATGTTCGTTGCTAACTTTGATGGTTGTTGTAATATCTGTTACAAACGTGAAACATACAAGGATTCTGCTTGACGTACAAATTGAGTTTTGCCTACTTGTCGGCACGCATGTAGAAAATGAATATTATTACAGTATCTGTATGCATCTGTACCATAGTACGTACCCAGAGGCACCTTTTCGCTTCCTAGCCTCCTATATACATGACGCTGCAATAATAAAGAAAGATGAATGAATCAGTTTTTTCCAATTGCCCCTGTTTGTCTACAATTTGCTCGCAACTTGTTATCATGCATGCTCTCAATTATTGATCATTGAGCGGGGAAGGCTAACAAGAACAAAGATCAAGCACAAGAACTTCGTTGTTCCTTTCCGTCATCAACCATGGAGATGGCCATGTCTATCGTCAACAAGACTAACCAGGAATGTTCTCTAGAAAATACTCTCCGTCAAGGCAATGGAAGAAGAATCGGATCCACGTGCTCACGCCGGTGCTTCGCCAATCACCGCATTATCAAGCACAAAGAAGAACAAATTCAATTTCTTCTCAACTCATCAACAATGGAGACATGGTGACCATGATCAACCACGAAGCACTTCGTTTTGCCTCAAAAAATAATAAACACGTCTTCAACTATTGGGTAACATTAACACTATCGCTTAATTAATGGTAGAATTAACCCAAGCCCTTCTTCGTGTTCTTCACGGACATAACTGGTTGTTAGGCAAGGCGTGCGAGCGCGTCCTCCGGTGAGCCCCGTCACCCTCCCCACCACCCCCGCAAAGAACCACGGGCCAAAGCGAGACACGAAATGGGGTTGAACCGGTGGAATGTAACTAAAAATACACTTCCTATTGACTACAAAACTTAGGCAGTAAATGCAATATTAGCAGGCCAAAGTAAACAAGCATACTAGTGAGGATGATGAAAATATGCAAGAACATTAGCACCATAGTCGTCACCAAAAGGTGTATAGAGCAACCTATCAAGACTTATACTTGGCCAAGTGGACCGAAACAAATGGGCCGCCATGGGCCCCGACTATTTTGGTCCGCCACGCTGGGAAGCCAGGCCTAGCTGGCCCGAAGCACGACACATGCCGTTCTTGGGCCTAGGCGTACGCCCGTTGGCACGGCACGGAACAGCCTGACTAGCAATGGCGCCCGGCCCGCATAGCCCATTAAGATCGACACGGCCCGTAGCGTGAGACATTTATTTGAAATTTAACATTAAATACATGTTATTTGATAAATTTATGTTTAAAATTTAATATTTAAAGTATTATATAATTATATTTTTTGTAATTTTTTAAAGAAAAAATAAATTTTATTTTTCTTTCAAACTCGAGCCAGCATAGCATGGCACGGCCTGTGTAAAAGCAGCTGGGCCTAGACTGGTGGCCTGCGGGTAGACACGGTAAGACTCGATTATATATATATAACGGGTTGTGCTAGGCCACCTTGGAGAAGGCACAAGCCTAGTCGAGCCCGAGCCGGCTGAGAGGATCAAGTGACCCAGAACGAGGTTAAATCGGGCACTTACACTATTAGGTCTTTTCTCTCTTGCTAATTTCTAGCAAACTAGCAACCAACTGCTAGAAAGAAAGGACTAAGCAAGAGCATAACTAAGCTAGAAAACAACAAGACTCAAGAGAATGTGTTGATAAACTTACATCCAACGAGTTAGTTGATGGTTCTCATTTAATCACCAAAATTATTCTTAACTTTGAGGGACTTCAACGGTAATGAAGCTAACACCTGCCTGACTCGGCCAAGCCATTGGCCACCTATATCAAGATAGTGATTTTTGCCGAGGTATCGGAAACATGACACATTTCCTTAATTTTCGCTACACCACTTTCCTCGAAGACTTGCTTTCTCTCTCGGTTACTCTAACCCTCATAAGAATTTATTTGCAATAGAGGTTCCTATTTCTTGCAAAGTAAATTCAAGATCATTTTCTAGATTATTCAATTTTATGTTTGATGGTTTGCTCTGAGTTTCCTATGACATAAGATAATAAAAAATTGTGTTTTTGTATTTATGCTGTAAATTATAATTCCACTTCACGTATGAAAGCGGAAAAAATTTATATCTAAAAAGTTTATTCTATGAGCATCCCCTATAATATAATATCGATATTTCTTGAAATTGAGATATCAAATGACTGTTTACACAAGTTTTGCAATTGAGATATTAACTTGTTGCAGAACCAATTAAATTCAATATAATTAAGCCTGATGTGCTTAATTCAAAGAGAATTAAAGTGTTAGCGCAATAGTATTTACAACATTTTTATAAGAAATTGAGATTCATATCTCTTACTTAATGATCACCATTTAATTCCTCTTCACCATTAAATGTACAGCTTATGATCTACTACATGATAAGCATTGATGTGTAAATAGTAAACATGATGAAAGCACTTAGCTGTGTTTATCTTTTTACATTCTCTCGAATGTGTGGCATATCTTTATCCGTCTTTTTGGATTGCAATAACCTATTCTCGGATCAAGGTTTATGACTTTGTTTAAACTGTGAAAACCAGTGGGGTGGTTTCATTGAAACCATGAAAACGGTCAAATGCCACTACAAATTTAGAAGTCAAAGTTCAAAGGAAATTTAGTTGAAACATATATTACGGCCCCGTTTCGAACGAAGGAAAGTTTTCGATTTTTGCATTTTCTTCTTGTGAAATTGAACTGATTTCTGTTAAATTTCTATAAAATTCTTGTGAAATTCCTGCGTTTCAAACGGAGCTTAGATGGTTTATTTTTTAGTTTACCAAACAGTTTTACCAGTTTATTGAGCCGTTTTATTGGTTTTGAATTTTCAATTTTTAAAATAGAGTGCATGGCTCGGTAGGCCGTTAAACTTTTATTTGAAATTTAATGTTAAATACATGTAATTTGATGCATTTTTGTTTAAATTTAATATATTAAATACTATATAGTTATTTTTTTAAAATTTCATAAGGAAAAAAGAAAATTTATATATCTACCGAGCTCGGACCGGCCCAGCCCGATGGGTCACAGGCACGGCACGGCCGTGTAAAAATAGTTGTGCCATTCTTAGACCTATATTATTTTTTACAGTTATTTCTCTCTCTAAATTTATAAAATAAATATGTTATGAATTTAAAATTAGTTTAAAAATAAAATTTGTTTCTTTTAAAATAATTTAAATCTCTGCAAAGTTTTATAATTTTTTGAGGTCGTTAAATATTTGTTATCTACTTTAGAATTAAACTAGGTTAAATCGGATGTTCACTGAGTGCCACATTGAGGAGGGATTTGGTCTGACACCACCTATTAATCAAGCCATCATTAATATACCATTAGTTAATAGAACATTCAGGTAATAACATCAATTAGTTTAACCCTTCTGGTCTAAGCACTATTATCTTAATTTTATCTGTTTTACTTTTCTTCTTCTCAATATTTCAATTAATTCGGACATTTTTGCCTCTGATTCTCTCAACTGAATGGGCATGAGACACACTGAATGGCGGTGATTTGGTTCAACAGACGAGAGTTGCGTCATCTCTAGACAGGTGACGGAGGCTGTCTCAGGCGCTCATCGATTCTAGCAGCCAGCGGCCTTCCCCAGCAATCGTTGCGTCCAAGCACAGGCAGTCATCCAGGTGCTCGTCGCGTCCAGGCTTCAGCTGGCCATCCTTGCCCTTGACGCATCCCAGAGACCAGAACGATATGGCAGGCCTGTTAGGTGTGAGAACTAGGGACAAAACAGTCTAAAAATAACACAGATAGTGCAAAAAAAAAGTAAAATAAAGAAAATTAGGTTAATGATACTTAGACAAAGAAGATTAAACTAACTAATAGTATTATCTAGATGTTTCACTAACTAATGGTATATTAAAGATGGCTTAATTAACAAGTGGTGTCAGGCTAAATCCCCCCCACACCCACATTGAGCCAGTAAATAAATGCCATGTCATCAGAACAAAATCGCTCACAAAACCGTCAAATGTGAAAAAGAAAAAAGTTAAAAATTAAGGAGTCAAATTACTCGATATTCTAGATAAGAGGGAAAAAAAAACGGAAAGGCAACAGCTGGGGGAGGTCAATACTGAACTTGTTCCGAATACTGCGGCGGTAATCGTGTTCGTCTCCGAGTCGGTCCGTTCCTCTCCCCCCTTTACCCTCCAATCCACCCTTACATATATGGACAAGATTTGATTCGATTCGACTCCCCTCGACTCGATTCGATAGAGAAGCAGCAGATCCAAACCTTTGATTCGATTCAACTCCCCTCGACTCGATTCGATAGAGAAGCAGCAGATCCAAACCCACCAGTGAAAGAGAGAGAGAGAGAGGATTCGCATGGCGGCGGCGGCGGCGGCGGCGGCACTCATTCGATCCGTTTCAAGCAAAATCGCACGCGCATCACCACATCATCGCCTCCTTGCGCTTGGTCTTGGATCTCATGGCCCAAGGCCAGCCCTAAGGAACCCGTTTCTTGGCTCCTTCCGTACTGTTTCTACGCAAACCAACCGCAAGGTACACCTAGTAGTGCTTTGAAAGGTAGATCTAGTATTGGTTTTCAGGAGAACAGAGACAAGAAGCCTCCGGTTTCTCTGTCAGACCTGTTATTCAATTATCTTTCCAAGTTCAGTAATATCAATTCATATTTCAGGTTGCCGTCCGTGATTTTGGCTGTAACATCATGTGGAACCGAACCAACACCGCCTTTTTTCTGCTGTTCTGTGCTATGATCTACACCCATAGTTGCATGTCGTCAGCATTTCAAGAAATCAAGGACAGCTTTGCCGCTGCTTCTAGGGAAGAATTGAAGTTTGACGCTGAATTAAAACTACTCATATCACAGCACTGTGATAGGATACGTGATATCTACTTAGAGCGTGGTATGTTGAAAGAAACAGAATTCCAAACCCAAAGAACGCAAACTTCAGGTACTTCCTTCCTAGATGCCTCATGCGTGCAAAAATTATATCTGTTCTTAGGAAACGTTTAATCCAATTTCTTTAACCTTTTGACCTTTAATTTAGCAAAGAGCTGCCAAACTTTGACCTTTAACTTAACAACAAATCTATAGATTGATCCAGTTAAATTTGAAAATAAAAAATTAATATTATAATCAGTTAACTTTCGTGACAGCATCCGCAACTTAATGAAACGTATTAGCAAACGGCTACAGTTTTCAAGCATGGTTCCTGAACTTTGTACAACGATTTATCTCAGAACCTTGTTCAATGCTTTCTGAAAATTACCAACAATTCATCACCCAAATAGGAGCGTCAACTTAATTGTGCTCATCAGCTAGCAACCTCAAAATTTGAACGAGGAAGAGATGAATGTTAGCTATCTTTGCATGTGGCATTCAGTAGTATGCTACTATTTTTTTTTTCTTTGGTCACTTTCGCTATTGTGCATTAAATGTTAGTGACATGTATGTTTCGTTGCACTTTACAAGCCTCGTTGCTAACTTTGATCCATGCCACCTTCAGATTCAGCGCAATGTAAGGAGCCTGATGGAGACCAAGAATTTTAGAGGATGTAGAGAGGCCAATGTACACACTTCATCCCAAAATAACTTTACATCCGGGTTTGCTCAAACATGTCATTGACTAATGATTTCTATAAATTTAATCAACTTTCAATAATATTAAAAATTTATATCATGAAACCATTTTTACCAAACTCTTCAATAGATTTTCTTGCAAATTTAATAGTTTCATCCTTGCAATTCCTTGACCTTGGATGAAGACATAGGACCCAAATTGTTCATCATTCCAAACCCTACTTGGCATGGGATGCATATGATGCGACAACTTTTAACAAGCAGAATTTTTTTTTAAGTACCAAATTGCTATCCCATGGTGTATGACAAGGGAAGGAGATGATTCCATGAGTTGCATGATGATTGACTCGATAACCGAGTGCTTCGTGATTGTGTTTTGTGGCTAGAAAATTTTGGCTTATCTTAAAAGGTACACGGCCATGAGAAAAATGCATCTCATGCCTGAACTTTAAGATAAGCCAAAATTTGACCAAAATTCATTCCGGTCATGTTCGATAGAAATTCATATTGTTCGTTTCACTGTAGTTGGATCAATTGAGGTGCCTTTTATGAAAAACTAGGTTGTGGAGATATTCTTATTAGCAATATGCCAACAGTTCTCCATAAAAATGTTCATTATCCTTTGACAGTAACAAAATAACCATCAATAATTTTCAGATATTCGTTCTGTAGACAAGATGCATTGGTATTTGAAAATGTTGTTGTCCAAGGAAAGAAATCACACTTCATTCACCAAAAAAGGGGGAAAAAACACATTGATGATGTGTGTTTAATTTTTGCAGTCAAATATGGTGGCGTGGTAGCAGGTGCATACAATGAATCAACGACTCTTGCATAGACAAAGTCAAATAGCGAAATACCACAAGCTATTCATTTACAAAATTGAAAGTTCAGGCAGGAGATGCGTTTTCTCATGGCCGTGTACCTCTCGTGAATTCATAGTTCCCTTCCCCTGATCAACTGTCCACGTATTCTGATGTTGACATGTAAACTGCTCTCTCCGATTTTAAATTATTTACACAGTTTCATTTTCAACATTAACTTTGACTATTTGTTTTATTAAAAAAATTATTTTAATATGTAAAATTATTAGCTGTGATTTTAATTTCATCAATGATAAAACAAATAATAATAAAATTTTATATATTTGAACAATTTTTTTATAAGACAAATGGTCGAAGTTGATATAAAAAGTCAACCATGTTAATATTTTAAAACCGGCGGGAGTACATATAAGTGTATCATACTTTGAGATATCTATGGATCTGCAACTCAACAAACTTGGGCCTCATTTGGATTGCCAGAATTTATCACGAATCCTGTGTTTTTCGTACAAAATTGATCGAATACGTCAGATTTCTGTGGATAGGTCTGGCTTCTTGATCAAACACGTCTTTGGGGAAGTGGTGGTGGCCAGATCATCTTAATTTGGACGTCGAGAAGTGATCATCGGTGGAGCTACGTTTGGCATTGGGTGGAATGAAGTGGAGGATGCTACGACGGTCGATTGTGTTGATGTGAGGTTGGGGGAGCGGAGGGCCTACTGGTCGCCATGGTCACCACTCCGGGAAAGATAGATCATAGACTGATGTATTGAATTTTGAACCATGGCGAAGGGGTATGCAGTGAAAGATAAATGTTGGACTGCAGATCAGCTCTCCAAGAGAAGACTTCCTCATCCAACCCAATGTGCGTTATCTAACCAAGAGACGGGACAGTCCAACTCATTCTAGTCGGATATGGTCACAAGTGAATGGTTCAAATTCTTAGCGACCTTCAATCTGCAGGATCATGCTCCTAACTATATATAGAGAAATATATATACGAGGGGAATTTTAAACAATGGTGGGCAAAGGTAGTAACTAAATATATAGAGGAAAGGAATTACAATCATGCTGTAATCTCTACAATAGAAATCTAGGCGGACTATGCACCTGATGTACTTCCGTAGCAACTAGCTGGCGCATCATGCCCCTTGATAGAAAGTCGCAACTCTCAAAATGTTTCTATTAAAAAAAAGTGAACTCCTAGTTACCCTGGACAATTTCACATTGAATTGAATGTGTAAAAGCTTGCGCGGACTTTATATCCCATGCTAAAGAAATTCTCATCTAAAATGAAGAACTACACTCACAAACACTACCACCAAATAATAACTTAAAAAAAGGGGGAGGTCCAATATTCAACAGGCCGTGTGGGTTATTTGTTACGATGATTATTGACTTCTCCACAGGCAATTAGCAAATGTTCCAATGGAGATTACAATTCGAGCACTGAATTTCAAATAACAAAATCCAAAAGGACAAAAAGTTATACAGCGGCAAGTCAAAGCACAACATATCTACATCTTATTGTTCTTGGCCATCTCTTCCACATCAAGCTCCACAGCCAAAACAGGAGCATCCTGGTTCATCGCCGCGGGGCTGTTGCACAGACAGTAGAACACAAAAAAATCAATTATGTTTAGCTAAGTAATGAGATCAGAGGCAGTGTAGAAGATAGTTTAGGGCCTGACCTGTTCTCCACTGGACCGTGATCAACAGCTGTTCGTAATGAGTATATCACTCGGCCGAGGATGTCAGTCATAGGGACAGGTCCAAACAAACGGCTATCCCTAGCTTCCTGTTATCAAGACAATTATGAAGAATTTCTAAGTGCTAATGTTTTAAAAATCACTCTATGTTCACTCTATGCTATAGAATGAAGCATGTGCCCTTTAGCTTTTAGTCTAACAGTAAACAACAAAGCGGTGCATATTACTGCATCGCATTAATCATCCAACACCATAAATCACCTTTGGTTTTAGTGCTTGGTTGTCTGCCAGGACCCAGCATTGATCTTTCTCAAGTACAAAAGGCTCATCTTTCTCATCATTAGAGACCATTTCATATCCTTCAAGAGCTACCAATCGCCGAACAATCAAATCATCTGATTTCTCTGGGTCTTTTAGCAAGACTACATCCCCAACAAAGATTTGCCTGTGAAGATAACATCGTCATGACATGTTGAGACTTAACTATTTTTCAAGAAATGTTCAATCAATCGATGCTGCAAATGTTATAAAGATGAAGAATACATATTCTACAAGATCCAGCAGTTGATTTCACTGGTCATTAGTTGGTTATGCCTATGAAACAGATACAGAGGGGAAGAAGCATAAGTGTCCGAAATGGTGACGAACACACACCCGACAACACAGCAGCAGAAATAAAAAATCGGATACATCATTGATGTGTAATGGGTTGGTAATAGATACGGCCTAGTAGGTTCAAACAGTCCAGTTGGCCCAATATGGGCACAAATCCTAGCCCCTGACAAGCCACTTGATGTCGCCCTTGCCAGTCGCCAGCAGCTTCACAAGACTTCATCTAGCAGAAACGGCCCCAATTGCAAGAGCCGAGGACCTCTAGTTCCCTACTACTGCTGCTTGGCTGCTCCAATATTGTAGTGCTAATGCATTTTGCTGGTTGCTTTACATTTAACTACCGAATCCTTTAGTAGGACTCATACTGATGCAACACCTTTCCGTGCTAATCCATCTGTGGCCTTAAGGCACAACTATGGGAAACTGGGATTGTCACAATATTAAAGAAACTAGCGATAGTTTGAGGCGTTGTTTGATGAAATTGAACTCTCTATTAATTTTGTAATTTGCTACTTCTATGTTATCTGAATGTTCCAATCAAGCTCATCATGTACAGTTTACATGCACCATAAACAATGTTTGCCTAAACAGTTCTAGACGGCCATCTAAACCGGTTGAAACGTAGATAGACGGTGGCTGTTTTGCCCCTAAATGGCTGTTTAAACTGTTTAATCCAATTTTAGCTTGATTAAACGTTTTTCAACAGTCGTTTAAACTGAAAAAATGGTAATTGGTGAATCACTGACAGAGAAGAGCCGACCATTAGAATTAACTTCACATAATCAGCACACTATAAAGATTGGTTTCTATAACAAAAGAAAACTAAAAAGGGCAGTCCAGTGCACGAAACTCCACTTGCGTAGGGTCCACGGAAGTGTCGGACCACTTTGGGTCTTTTGTACCCAACCTTTCCCTGCATTTGTACATGAGGCTATTTCTAGGTCTCAAACACGTGATCTCGTGATCACAAGATCAATAAAAAAGACTTCAGTGTTTAAGATGGTCTGCCCATCAGCAAATTTAATTGAAAGCAACAGTATAATTGTTAAGATATTAGATCAATCACACCAATTCAAGACAGCAAAAGCAATATCATAAGTATTAGTTAAGAAACCCTTAATAATTAATAACAACATTTTTTAGCACAGTTGCAACAAATGCTATTAATCTGCCTCTCTAAGAAAAAACAGTTGTTGACTCCTATCACTATGAAACAAAGTTATATATCACAAGTTTTGTAATTCATGCTGTCACTATAATTTATTACTACTTAATACAATACATATATGGACTAGTTCATGCATCATCACATGCCAACAAAATTAGAAGCAAAGTTCACATATCGGCATTACATAGGGTTGCTATGTGATGCTATATGCACATTGGTCCTGTAGATCATGCTGTACCATAAAAAAATCATTGCTTAATATGCAATTTTATAGATATGTAATATTTCATGCATCATCACATGGCAGCAAATTCTGTGTCAGACCAGGGCTAAGCTTCATATAACGGTATTTGGGGACAGCCATATGTGCAATTTCATATTTCTTCTAGAAATGGAACAGGGCCAAGTCCACCCCAAATAACTTTCCCAGTCCTATGGTAACTGTATTCAATAATCAGAGATATTTACCACACCACCAAGTAAGATATCTATTATAGTGAAAAAAAAAACTCCAAGATAACTGGAAGGAGTGAACAACTACACAGCATTCATCGTTACCTTAACCAGATATAAAAAAGAAATACTTCTATTTCCATGAAATTAAACCCAATTTATTGTGAAAGAAATTAAAAGAGATGTATGGAAGTAACTTGTGTTTATCGTGCCGCAATCTTAATAATTGAAGAAATGAAAAAGGGACTAAATTGAAAGGATGTGGTTGGAATCAAAAGTGTGGTAGGAACAACTATATATAGTTTTTTATCTACGCACTCTAGATTCTTTCTATTATATTATCATGAATCTACTTAGAATAGATTAGTTGATACAGGCCTGTTATTTTCTTATGGATACTGACTGAAGTTATCAGCTTCAATGTATCATGGGCTACCTTAGAATTTTCAGCTCAAGATTCAAATCACATTTCTTTTATGTAAATAGCATGCTGGCGATTGGAATCAATAGTAAAAAGAGAAAAGATGCTGCTAACAAAGGGCAGAGGGGAGAAGAGACAACGGAACTCACGTAGGGCTTAAATTTGCAAGCTTTCTGACAAGGAGGGTTCCTCCCGCTGTAGTCACAATTGGGGCCATAGCTTCACAGCCTTTGTTCCAGTGCATGAAGGTGAGCTTGCCTTGGAAGAAGTTTTTCCATATCGCATCAGTTAATTCCGTGCTGCTGATCTGGCCAACATTATACTTCTGCATGGAGAGTTGAGACAGCAACAAAGTATGAACCAGAAACAAAATGAACAAAGAGAGAGAGAAAAAAAAAAGAATTGCTGTTACATACAACCTCACAAACAGTAAAAAAATCGCGCTGAGTCTGCCTGTAATCCAGTCTATCCATAATAGGTAAATGGGCATGGTAACCCTGATATGACCGTGGAATCAGGGTAGGGATGGGTAGGCCTAGTTGAAGCTGCTAAACTGATAATGACATTCGCAAGGCACAAGCACTTAAACAGCAATCCAAGATGTACGACAGTGATTCAACCAAGGACGAATTGATGGAGGTATACAACAATCGAAAGCTGACGGCTAGATAGAGGATACGCGTGGATCTAGGGAGGAGAATGGTAGTGGAAACATGGAGTAGGAGATAAGATGTATGGGTACCTTCCATGAGAGGGTGATGGAGTACTCGAACTTGTGCGCGGCGTAGCGGAGCCACGTTGCCATGGTCAAGGACCTCTTGTTGGAGCAGTGCTACTTAGCTCCGCCTCCTCCGGTACCTCACCTTGCGGGGAGGGGAATGATTCCTCCTGCTCGGTGGTGGTCGTACACCGAAGTCAGCAGCTAAGATGAGCCTCCGTTCCCAACGGGCCCGGGTATGGGAGAAGGAAGGGGGAGGGCGGCGGCCGGAGTGGAGGACGAAGGCGAAGAGGAGGTGGAGGCGGCCGCGTCGCCCAGCAGAAAGATGTGATTTTTCTCTGTACGATCGCTACAGCCTGCAGCATTGATTACTTGTTGGGCTGGGCTAGGCTCTGTTGGGCTTGGTCTGCTATATCGACCCATGTTTGTCTCATGTCGGCCCAGTCCATCTTCGAAACCGGTGATAAAATTCCATTATGGTGCCTGAGAGAGGTCTCAATTAATCTTAACTAGTATTAATTTAAAAATTAATATCGGTTTCAAATTTTTTTATTCATACACAATTTAATGTATATTTTAGTAAGTACTTGTACTTCCTATATTTAATCATTAGATCCAATTTTAAAAAATAGTTATTATTAACTTCAAACACAGTAATAAACCTTAAAAAACATGGATGGACTTTTCTTTTAGGCCAGCAAGTAAGAATGAACTATTCTTTCTGGAAAAGGAAATTGATCTGTGTCAAAAAGTAATAGTTAAGTATATTGTACCTGATAAAGGCAAGACACGTGACCTAGGGTGTGAAAATTGGGACAAGAAAATCCAGCCTCGTCTTGATTTTGAATACTACACCCGTTTCAAAATATAAGCATTTTTAAATTTAGATAAAGTCAAATATTTTTAATATAAAAATATATTTTTTATGAAAGTTTATTTCATTAGAATTTTAAAAATATAATTTTTATCTGATAAAATATTTTAAATTATACATTATTAGTGGTCAAAATAATAAAATATTAACTTTGACTAAATTTAAAAATACTTATATTTTAGAACGGAGGAAGCACAAAATTTTGTCCTCTTCATTCTCACTCTACATGCCGGTTGATTGAAAGTACAATAAGGGGGTGATTGATTGCTCGTATTGCCCCAGCCTAGCTCGTATCTAGAGGAACAGGCTCACTGGAACCTGATTAGTTATATACAAGATAGTTTGTTTGATTGGTTGGTTGTAAAGAGACATGCTGAGAAGAGATACGTTTGGTTATCCGTGAGTCTAGCCTGTATGAAATAAAAAAATAAAGAAAAATAAATTATTTAATATTTAACTTATGTATCTGCACTCTAATAACCTCTATTTTAACTTTATAGACATTAATTTAATTTAATATATACTAATAAATAAATCATTTACTAATAGTATGGAACCTATAAAAAAAATAAAGAATGTGTCACGCCACTGGAGCCAGGCCCGGCAAGAAACGAAATTTCGTTTCTCTGGAGCCAGGCCGCGGGACGCACTTTGCATCCGCTCAGCCTGGTCCGACAACCGCTGCAGGCAAGCAATCAAGCGTGAGCTGCACCTGGCGAGCCTGGTTGGAGTAGAAATGATCAACCAATCACCCCTTAGACCACGTCAACATAAAATTAACATAGATTCTAATGACTAGGATGGACATGGCATGGACTTAATTAGTCAAATCAAAACACATGTCCATCTTTCTATTCGTTGTGACAAAAGTCGCTGTTAAAGGTTCCCGTTCAACGTGCTCGTATTTGACGCACTCTCTGATTCTTGTAGCTTGGCATTTTGTTAGGCAATCAAAAACATAAAAATTTAAACTTAAAACTTTAGCAAACATGGCCTTTTTCAACGGGTTGGCTTTCCAAACGCTTGGAGAGAATTAAATAATCGGAAAGCATGTGAAACAAACATTTAGTAATTTCTCTATCATTTGAAAGAAATAGAGCTGTCGCCATATCAACATCACACCACCCCGGGGTTAAATGATTTTGCTGCTGTTTTTTTTAGATATATGGCTTCTCATATTGCTGAATTTCTATTAGACCTAGCAGGAAGTTGATTATTCCTAAATTGAAATTTCAGTATTACTTCAACAAGCTTACAATGAAGGACATGTGTTAGCATGAAAACGGGCAGAACATTGACGCAACTTAGTTAGGCCATGATTGTATCACCTTGGAAAATGACATATCTCTTGTTGTCTCCAATTAAGGCAGACTTGAAACCGTAATAAGTGTTTATTACATAAATAAATTATAAAACTTTATTTATAAATAAATATTCAAACCAAAAATCTCTCTCATAAGTTTCTGCAAAAACAAACTTAAATGACTCATTCACAAAGGTCCTAATGAAAATAAATGATTAAAATTTGTTATTCCTTCAAAATCAGTGATGGCACTTGAGATTCTAATAATATACATGGATAGACAGTCGTCCCATCATAGAACTCTATCTACCATTTATAATATTTGCAAATCATAGGTATGTTTTAGTGACGAATATTATCAGAACAAATCCATCGACTATTTTCATTTTAGAGAGCCCTAGTGAGGGATAAGCTCGATGAATAGCATGACTTTGTAGCTAAGATCACTCATATCAATTAAACTGATGAAGAAGGGAGTAGTTTGCAGTCTCACACGAAAAATTCATTTCTCTCATAAATGAATTTCAAAGTAAAAAAACTCCTCTAAAATTAAGATATTCTTTTGGTATCTCCAATGAGGAATAATATTGACAATTAGTGGTGTTCTAGTTAAGAGGAATGGAAAATGTAGTCACATATATTATGTTCGTAACTGCAAAGAAATTATTACACACCTTGTATTTAATTGTCATTCTATCAAAATAATGCTTGATAACTGTCTATATATAACTATTGTGTTATTTCCATCCAGATTGACTCTCATATGTTTGGGAGTTAGTTTTCAAAATGGTTAATACAAGAGGCAAATAACATCCTGATTGTGGCCGTTGCATCATGTTGGTTGAGTTAGAGATGTTGTATATGTTGTGTTATAACTAGGGACGGCAATTCGGGTACGGATTTCTGGTACTCGTCGGGTTTTTCTCCCAATAGGTGCGGATGCGGGTTTATTTATCCACTCATGGGTGACACTCGCACCCGACCCGAAATGAAATGGATGTGGGTTGGGTTTTTCCCCCACCCACGGGTTACTCGTTGGACACATGAATACTTTCTTGGGTCCGAAACTACACCCATGCTCTTCTCTATCATGTGAGTTTTTGCTTCACCCGACCTGAGCTCATCTTTGTTAGGTAGATTTTTGCTTCATCCAACCAGAACCCAACCCGTTATCGTCATTATAACAATGGGGAAGCTGACACCCACCCGAAACCTGACACCTGTTTGTATAACTACGATAGATAACGTAAACCCAACAGGGACCCGACACCCGCCCGAAACCCGATGGGTTCGGGTTTCATTTTTCACCCATGGTGCGGGTTCGGATCTGAAATTGCACCCACAAAATTTTTTTAATCGGACGGGTTTTACGAAACCTGACCTGTTATCATCCCTAGTTATAACATTTGAAATTGAAGACAAAGGAGTTTTTTTTTCCCAAATGATAAGCAGGAAATTGAAGACATTTGAGTTGTTCACCTTATGTGTTTAGTATCATGCACAATATTTGCATCTTTTATTTTCCATGGCACATCAGCGATGCTGATGTAGTTGAACTCATGTAATATTATAGGATAAACAACTTATGTGGAAACATAAGTGAAAAATTCTTCCATTTTCTAAAAAAAAAATTTGGGTTTGGGCATAGGGATTAAGAAAGAAATAAAAAGTCTTGTATTGAAAAATGAAATGACACTTTTTTATGGATAAATTTGAATTCTGTGGCACTCTTTTGAGGATGGAGTAATATAAAGTAGAGAAAACAGGTGCTCCATGAGGCACATAAAAGTAGTAACATATCTTCAAGGTAACCACAAATTAAGAACACTCACTTACAAATAGAGAAAATAATGAGGCACACACTATTTTTCACCCATGCTGTTTTACAGTTTCGGATTCCAAATCCTCTCCCCTTAAAATGGCAATTTCACATGCAAATCAATTCTGCACCGGGCCTGTATAATGTTGGTGCATGTGTGGGTTTTATTTCCGTCTAGGGCTGCTAGGGTGAAAAAGAATGATCAATAGGTTAACTTCTAAACCTACCTAATTAAGAAAATAATATTAAATTTTTAAAATCAAATTCTACTTTTGAAAAATTAGTTATACATTTTTTTAAACAATTGAGGTTAGGGCATCTTTTTACGCTACTACTCCCTCCATTTCAAAATAAGTTGACATTTGAGTTCTATGTCATCTATCATTGACCAATTATTTTTACTCCTTTGGTCCTCAAATATAATCATGTTTGGGTTTGGTCAAAATCAAATTGTGTTAACTTCTACCAATAACATTTAGAAATTTAAATAATTATGAATATAAAAGTTATATATATTATGAACGTTTGTTTTATGAAGAATATAGTGACATAATCTATATATGATAAAACATCAATATTTTTTATTATTAATGGTTAAAGTTGAAGTTTGATTCTAACTATGCTTAAAAAATGCTTATTTTAGGGACAGAGATTTAATTAACTTTGAAAATATAGATTCTTTATAAGAAATACTTTGGTAATATGTATAATTTACATTAGTAAAATTGATTAAATTTATAGAAAACATTTATCAAAGATAAGTTTGACTAAACCTAGATATAAATTTATTTTTGGACGGAGAAAATATTCCTACATGTAGCTGCCAATCGGGGAAAAAAAAGAAAAATTCCTTATCGCCATGGAAAATTATACCTTACCCTATTTGTCATCAAAATTTTACTTTTCCTTTATCTGCCGTTAAATTTAATTTTACTTCCCTTTTATGCCATGACTATATTTGCTTTGAGCTAAAAGTGAATGTCGAACTTGAGTTGCAGAAAATCTGTCGGACATATTACTATACACAACACGAATTTATATTTTTCACATATTTATGATTAAAAAATTATAAATTATGATTAAAATATTCAATGCAGCTAGTTATATTTAGAAAACAGAGTATTTGAGACCAATATTTTTAATCATAGATATTTAAAAATATAAATTCATGCCGTGTATAAGTAATGTCTAATAGATCTTTAATAGTCCAAGTTATATATGCATTCATGTTACAAACAAATGGTGGTGATATTAGAAAAGGGAAGCAAAATTAAATTTAGTGGCAAATAAGGAAAAGAGTAAATTTTCAATGGTGAATATGGAAACAGTATAATTTTCCGATGATGAAAAAAAAATTCCTTAAAAAAAATCATTCCCTCGCCTCGGCTCCCCTTGGCCCAGCCCATCTCGCAGCGATAAAATCCTCGGCGGGAAGCTTGGTCCCCCGATTCCCATCCCCAAATCTCGTCCACACCCCGGGCCCCGCCGCCTCCTTCTCCCGTCGCCATCCCCAGGCGGCCGCCGCTCGTTGGGATGTCTAAGCGGGGCTACGACGGGCAAACCCGCCGCCGCGACACCAGCCGGCGTCACCTGTACCTGGTCCTGGATGAGTTGTTCAACGGCTACAGCATCCACAAGATAGACGCTCCTGACACCCTCCACTCGGACTCCCCTGACGAGGGCGTTGCCCGGTACCTCCCTTCGCGGGCGCTGCTTCGGTTAGAGTCACCCGGTGAACCTATGCCCCGTATGTTCTTCTCCGCCCTGGGCACAAGAATCTTGGCGTTTGCGAACCAGCGCTGCGCCCTGGTCTACAACACCGAGACGGCAGCGACGGAGATCGGCCCTCACGCCCCTGACAGAATGGGGTGCGGCTACGGCATCACTGTTGTCTCCGGCGAGAAGCTTTATGTATTGTCGTGGGAGAAGCAGCGCTCCTTTCAGGAGATGTCGTGGGCGCCGGCGGCCAGGTCGCCTCCTCCAACTGAGGGTGCAACGCAGCCCTGGTCCTGGAAGACTCTGCCACCACCACCGCCAACATTCACGTGTCGTCAGGTTGTCGCCTCGTACGCTCTGCACCCGGACGGATGCACCATCTTCATGACCACTACTTGTCGGGAGGCCCCAGGCTGCCCCTTGGGTACGTACTCCTTCAACACCAAGAACTCGGAGTGGAGGTGGCATGGCGAATGGGCGCTGCCTTTCTCCGGCCAAGGGTTCTTCGACGGCAAGCTCGATGCATGGGTCGGGCTTCATCTGAAGGGATACATCTGTTCCTGCCAAGTCGCCTCTCGCAGCAGCTGCATTACACAACCTGGAAGAACGAAGCTGGATTGCCAAACAACAAAGGAGCAGTTGTTCCACAAGCAGTGGGACGAACACATGGGTGCTTCCCTCACCTACTTGGGTAGAAGTGAATTTTGCCTCGTCGAGAGCGTGGCGCGAAAAGGCGAGGGGTTTGACCCGGAATGGGCCTTGGGTGACCACCATGGCTGTGTGCTCCGTGTCTCGGTACTTGGCCTCAGCTACAGTTACAGGGGAGAGCTGCAAATAGCAAGACGCAGTTCCACACGGTCCTACCTGGTGTCGAGGCAGAACAATTGTTTCACTCCGGTAGCATTCTGGGTTTAGAAGCAAATTTTTTTTTTCCTTTTTAATGGTCTTTGGTCGCATGGTAGTTTTATCCCTTTATACGAGTGTCATCTGGGGTGAGTTGTAACTGGGGTCTTTCCCCTTTTTTCTTTTTAATATGAAGTGCAGGCATGATGTTGTCTTTCGGTCCCTCCCTCCTTCAACCGATCGCTTGATGATCCTGCCGCATTCCCCGGCAAGAAGCCGGTGTGGTTGACAAATGGTGTACCTCGTTCTCCCCAATGTAGTCTCTCCTTTCTCTGTTTTATTTCTTGCTTCCTAATCTTTTGTGTACCCAAACTTGTACTATGTATTTCAACTGTGGCTAGTCCACGGCTTCCATGTTAATGGAATCAGATGATTTGGTGGAGCAGAGCAAGCGGGCCAGCGGCGCACGGCTGGACGTGCAGAGCGGCGTGCAAGCAAGCTAGGGACGGGCGAGCAGGGGCTGGATCAGCAAGGTTTGCACTGATTTGCAATTTTGCATATCTTTGTACTTTGAATTTTTAGTCTAATATTAAGGATTTTTAGGCTAATGTCTGAGATGGAAAGAGAGCTTTAGGAAATTCCTCAGTCGTATTGTTGCTTTAGTTGGACCTATCATGGTACTTGTGATGTCTAAGTCTTGTATGATTCTATTTATAAATACTGTTGTGGAGATGATTGTTAGTGTTGTGGAAATGCCGAATTTTATTCCTCAAATCTGTTTATCATAATTAACTTATAGGTGTTGCCAAAATATTGCTTTTATATTGCATCAAGTCAAAACAGAGGCAAATATGCAAACACTTTGAGAAAACAAAGGGTAAAGCTGCAAAGGGTATTATGTCTTCTTGCATGCAATTTAACATCGTTAAGAGGACATAACAGAACAAAGACAATTCATTGCTTTGGATTAAAAAGAGTTTATTTTTGCAAAATCTCAAAAACAAGTCCACTTTTAGAATTGGCTTTCAAGATAGGGATAACCATGCAATTGCCCCCCATTTTTAAGTCACTAATGGAGCAACTTGTCGGGCGTGGTGGCGAACTGCCGACCATGGGCAGCTGGCGAGCGGCGACCGTGGGCAGTGGGAGCGTGAGCTACATGACCGGAGGCGTGGAGCGGGAGGTTGAGCTACGTGCAAGGTTAACGCAACCGTGAAAACCGATAGTTTTTCATGGTTTTTGGTAAATCACCGAATGATCGGTTTTTGTTTTAAAAATTCAAAAAAAGTTAAAAATTTAAAAAAATTTAAAATTTCAAAAACGGTAAAACTGTTCAATAAATCGGTAACGTTAAAAAAAGGATATTTAGTCACTAAGTTTTAGTAACCAAGTAATTTGGTCATTAAAAGTTGACAAATAGTGACTAAGATTTAATTTTTATTGTAGTCATACATTTTTAGTGACCAAGGTATATGCTTATTGGTTGATAAATGCATTTAGTTACCAAAAGTTTCCTAGTTGCTATTTAGTTTTAGTGACTAACATGTCTAATTCTTGGTTACTATATGCATATAGTGATAAGTTTTTAGTGATGAAAATACGATGAAAATTTTTAGTGACAAAATAGTTATATAGTGAATAATATTACGCATACAGTGATTAAATACCTTGGTGATTAAAAAATATTTTTCTTGTTGTATAAAACCGTTGGATAAACCAGTGAAACTGGTGGGTTTCAAACTTTGAAATCTAAAAACCGGTAAAATCGAAGAACCGGTCAATAAATCAGAAAACCGACCAGTTTTTATCAAATTTTGTTCAAATTTTGATTTTTCGATTTGGAGTGGTTTTTAATCTGTTGTCACAGTTTTAGCGGTTTAAACGAAATAAAAAACCTTGCCTACGAACCGGAGGCGAGGAGCAAACTGTTAAAAATAATCTTCATCACGATCCACCGGCATACATTACCATACCCGATCTCAAGAAAAGGTGTGAGAAGAAAATTGTGGAACTATTCCTCTTCCTAGTATTATCAGATAAGACACATGAACATTATGTTTATATAGGTGGAGCTTCTGGTCTCTTTTCATCATCTTGTTTGTGTACCAATGGTCTTATACATGGAAGATTTAGAGGTAACTTTCATGACCTATGGTATGACTACTATGACTTTTATTATTCACCCACTATTTCTTTATATTCCACTAAAAAATGTTTAACACAAGCAACCGGGGGATGTGGGCTTCCTGGGCTCAGTGTTTATCGGGGTGGGTCATTGTGTGCTGTGATGGTCCATTCCTATTTGTTTGAATTTGGGGGAAAATATGATAATATTATTAGAAATAGGATCGGAATATTACATAAATCGTTTCCGATTTTGATTCCGACCATCCTCAGCTCATTTTTGTGCTGATTCCAAATAAGTTCAGAACATTTTAGAAATTTCTGAGACAAAAAAGAGATTCGGATTAGAACAGATCGGGATTTTCCGGTTCTGTTTTCACACCCTACTTGTACTACTCCAATAACTACGACTGCGTGATCGAAAAAAAAAACTATGACGGCCTAAATTTTAAAAGAGACATAGGGGGAAGGCTGCGTACAATTTGTTCCTACCAAGGTTCACAAATACCCATTTGATACCTACTGGCATCCCTAATGTGTGGACACTGAAA
This sequence comes from Zoysia japonica, assembly GCA_001602275.1. Lineage (NCBI taxonomy): Eukaryota > Viridiplantae > Streptophyta > Magnoliopsida > Poales > Poaceae > Zoysia > Zoysia japonica. The sequence continues at coordinate 265,779 of BCLF01000101.1, read as the reverse complement.
ACATCATATTACTAAACCATACTCCTTAGCAGAGTTAGGGCAGTCCCAATGGTGATTTCTAGAGGTAGTTTCTATAAGCAATAAATTGTCATTTAGACTTAGTTCCTTTCGATAGATAGTTTCTATAGTAGTTTCTATGTACAGAAAAAGTTAATGATCTTTGCATGCTTCTGGAGTTGTCTGATCAGTTGTGGCAAGGTATTTTGTTGCCTCTCCAATATTCTATAAGATAACAAAAGGTGAAAATTAGCTAAAGACAGAAAATTGCAATAGAAATCAGAAAACACCACAAAATATGTTGACTGGGGATTTACGATCATATCCAGCAAGATAGTAACTTAAAGATACCATGACTTGTAGATAACAGACACCACACATCGGGTCAATATGGTTGCAAAATAATAAATAAAAAAAACAGCCTCGATGATAGTCTCTATGATAGAAATTGCAAAATATAAGACTCGATGACAGACTCCATGATAGAAAATGACACACTGACACACTCCATGATAGACAATGACACACTGGTGATAAGAATATCTCCTCAATCATCCTTTAAGCAGCAGATTCCCTATCCTCACACGGCAGGACTCCATTTTTTGTCTACAAGAAAATATTATACACCAGAATATACGAATCAAAACTAAAAATAAATAAAAAATAGGACTGGTACAAGAACATATACAGGACAATGTTAAATATGAGAATAATATAAATCAAATATAAGGCATTGCCAATACGATTCGAATCCCGTAATCACAACACCACTTCTCCTCTGATTATCAACCGTGCACACACGATTAGCCTTGCCAAGAAGGCTAATCCCAGCCTGCGAATCGAAAAACACAAACAAGAACAAGAAAAAACGCAACTCAATTATGAAATCTGAATTAAACTCCCGAAGTTGAAATCCAACGAAACGTCAAATGGTGAAGCTATTTATAACAGATTAAAATAAATCAAAACCTGAACCTAATGACGGTATCTACTGATTATATAGCATTTGAGGGCATCCTTAGAGGAAAAACCCTAATACTAATGGGCCTAAGAAAGATACACGGCCCAAAGGTCAAAAGATAGTGTTGCAGCACAAGAGTAGTTTTTGGGTGTTATCTTATTTTAATAATTCCCGATGACTTCTGTCGAAATTGGAGATGAGACCTGTGCCGTTGGAAAGGTTATCTTCTTAACTTTTCATTCATATCTAGCACGTCTAAAATGGATCCCGTATGCGACTTGGGCATCCGTTTTAATGCAGACTGCTCTTGAAACCTGAGGGCAACTCGACTCCGAGTTGGATTGAATCTCCTCCGAGGCCCAACGTGTCTTGCTGATATTGAGCATCTCCTTCATGCTTCTCTTGTCTCTCTCCAAAATTTCTCTAAAATTTCTAATCAGAATAAAATTATTAGGTAGCAATCTATTTTCAAAGAAAGAAAAATATGTATTTAAAAACGAACTCATCTCTAAATTCAGTTGTCGTGCACGAATTTTTGTGATTGACCCATCTATAGTAGGTAAAGAAGCGTCGTGTATAACCAATGAAGGGATGTTCTCATCAACCATCCTTGACAATGCTAGCATGTACGCGGTGTTGCTCGCCAATGAGCTTCTAGATGCGCCGGCATGAGTAGCAGCATGACCCTTTTGGAACTGATCTTAGGGGTGTGGGCGGAGATGTTACTGTATGCGGTGGATCATTGCAGCCAAGAGTCCCATGCGAGGCAACTAATTAGCAATGGAGGGGATCAGTTCATCACCATTGTGTCCCTACTACTGGCACACCACTTCATGTGCTACTATTATTTTCTTGTTGCTGTAAGAGCAAGGAAACCTGCAAATATTTACAGCATTGTGCACTAATTATGTTGCATTTTGGAGTGTTATTAAGTCGAGTCTGTATGGTGTTCTGATGCAGGATTAGTTGGCAGAGGGGTTAGTAGTGTTTTGTTCACATCAATGGAATTTTTTTTTGAAACCACATCAGGAAAATTCATGTCACAATCAAAACTTAAATGGATGAATTCGTCTATTTTTGTTTGTAATGCTGCACCCATTTTCGTTTCTATTGTTTCTGGTGTAATAGCGTGTTTGGCATGGCTCCGCTCCACCGTAGAGCATCTTTGCTCCAAAACACTTTGGTGGAGCAACTCCTATGTGAAGTTGAAGTTATCTATGGAGATGTTTGACTAGATGGATGAATGTAACTCAAAAAAACCGAGTTGATTGGGTTGATTGCCGTTATTGCCCTTGGTTAGTTGACTAATTTATTACGGATATAATAATTAATTTATTCTATTTCGTAATAGTCGTGTGCACTAAAAGTCAATGTCATACAAAAAATTTTCACCGGTGTTGATCTCAAGAAGTGTTACAGTGCATCTGACTATGACAATAAAATATGTAATCATTATACTAGAATGCTACCGTTCTGTGGCATTATGAAACATGATTCTCAGGAAGATTGACTCTCCTTTTCCTCGTCCTCGTCTCTGACAGAGGATGTGTGTAGCAGTAAGGGCTAGGCCTGGGAGCAGGTGTCCTTGGTGCCAAAGTCAGGCTGTGGCTTCAGTCATACATTTTCCGCGTCCCTACCACAATCACGAACGGAACAGGAAAGGATAGATCAAAGATAGAAAAAGATAATATAACGAAGGGTCCATTTGTGTAACTGGTGACAATTGTGGTTAATTACCTCAGAACTCGTTTTAGATTTTTTTAGAGTTGGAAAAAGAGTGCTTTAGAAAAATGAATCGGAGCTCCACCAACTCCACAAAATTTAAGAGTTAAGATGCTTGGCTAGATTTTTTGAACTCCATAGTAGAGTTTAATCATGTTGTTCTATTATATTTGCGTGTGTTTTAGTCGAGTTGTTTAGCGTCCAAGATCGAGAAGCGCCAGATCAAGTACCGAGCCGTGTGGAGCATGCATGTACTTGGAGAAAGTGAGCGGTGGCAATTTGCATGGAGTGAAGTAGTGAACATGCAGAGAGTGTATTGTTCGAGTCTTGTGCTGGAGTTTAGCCGTTGTGTGCACCTGTGATCAACGGTGTCAAAGTATTAGTGCGTGAAGTGCAAGTGAAGTGATTAGCATTCGTGTAATCAGATAGTGTGCGTGGCCAGGTAGTGTGGCCGGAGTGTGCGGCCAAAGTTGAGGCGTTCGGTAGCGGCCACGGCACTTAACCATGTGTAATCAGTGAGTGCAGTTTCTTTTTCATGACTTCCATCAGTTCATAAAGTTTCTTCCTTGGGCTAATCAAGAAACGCCTCATTCATGAAAAAACCTGACCATAGATAAATAAATATCTAGAGCACTGGTGACTGCTAGAAGTACGTTGATGAATTGATGATCAAATTAACAACCTGGTAGCAAAGTACGGAGTACATGTATTCAGTAAAAATCTAGAGCAAAGATCTGCCACGTCGATGTTATTGGACCAGTGCTGAGCTTGAGCTCGGGCAGGAGTGGCCCAGGCGTTGTTTCCCAGGGACCCCAACGAGCCCACTGCAACAGAGCAGGCGAACGAGGGTCGCGTGAACAAGGGAAGCTCCAAGGATGTGGGGGCTCTGTTTCAGCTTAAACAGAGCTGTCTCCATCCGGAGCAGAGCAGGGTTGCTCTGTTCTCGTTCCAAGCCGACGAGGGCAAGGATTTCTCGCCGACGGAGGTTGCATGTCGTATTTGGTTTTCTATGACCAGTTTCCTGGTTCTGGTTTTAATCTAACACGGAAGTTCGAAGCTAAAACAGTCACTCGACCAGTTACACCACCTCGAAACTTGCAGCATAATTTTAGTTTCAGAAGTACAAGCCTAAATTTTGGCTTGTTAGAACGTTAAACTTGCAATAAGAAGCAAAACTGTGCACAGCGAATATTTAATTTTTCTTTTTAACTAAAGAAGTTCAGAGATTCACCTTAAATACACCTATTTACACCCACATATACATATAGGTAGAGGTCGCGAGGAGACAGTGGGGGGTCAAGCAGGCCGATGGCCTTCCATAGTGATAAATACACATACGTTGCCAACGTTGCCGATGACCTTTCTTTTGGTAGCTGAACCAACAAGAAACACACAATTTACAGACGTCCCCATCGAACTAATTACAGAGACGACTTGAGATGATAACACCCTCTTCTCAATCACTATCGTCGACGAGAAAGTTCATCACAGTACATGACTACACAGCCACAATCACTGCCAGTGGAATTAATTACTGTATCGTATTTGACATTTCAGGTCAGGCTTTTAAAATGTCATAAAAGGTAGAGGGCCGGCTCCGTCTCTTCAGGCACAGCTCCTGCACGGATAGGAGCAAATCAAAATTTCCCAGAGCTCTAGAGGAAGAACAAGATATAGAATATAAAAGCTTCGACCCTCGGACTGCTCTGGTTCTGCTGATTTCATTTGATAGTGCTTTCAATTCAGCGTGCTTAGGCTGCATACTACAATGCTTTCTGTATTTATTTTCTAGCATTTATCTTTGATGAAGTTGCCATTTTCGATAAATAAATAAAAAAGACTGCAGAGTTTTTGAAGTCATTCCTACTCATGGTGCTTGTGATGGTCATGGTGAAAAAAATGAGCGGTAACCTAAATCTAGGTTTGCCGAATATAAGCACATGCTCAGGAAGTGAAAACCCTGTGATACCTCTACTGCAGAAGCCACTCTGAGTAAACTAGCCTCGCCCCATGGACGACCTATCAGCTGCAAACCTATAGGAAGGCCTTGCTTGTCATGACCAACCTGAGAACAAAAGAAGCAAGATATCAATGAAAAAGTACCCTCGTATTTGTCCTACATTCGATTTAAAAATCCACAGAAGTAGTCTATCAGCAATAATGCCAATGTTAGCCTGAACATTTATCATCTGGAAGATGCTACATGTACTCAGTTATGACAATGACACCACTTACAGGCACAGTTATTGCTGGAAAACCAAGAAGGTTCCCGGCTATGATGAATCGCATCAGGTAAACTGCAAAAAAAAGGTGTATTAAGAAAGATGTACTTCGTATCATATTATAAACAAGCATACTAGAATCAATATGTGCATAAACATGTGCTTAAACAACTGAGTAAAAAGTCTCAAGGTAAGTGACATAACGACACTACTTCTATGTTACATAACTAATTTTTCTATGACTGCAGATAGGAACAAATCTTCCAAGTATAATGGGCTGGTTCCTTTGACATAACAGAATGGTATGAGTTCTTTGTTCAAATTGAATGTTTCATTGAGCAAGCAAAAACAGGTTAAATGGCATATCCTATAGAGGAAGCAATGTCTCTCCTAAAGAGTAAATTAAGATGACTGAAAAAACAACATTCTGCTCACAATTTACCTGACACAACATAATCAGATTCTCCTGACTTCAGAGCGCTTGGTGGTATTTTTGGTGCAGTAATGCTGGAAAGACAAATTACTTAGTTCTTACTGTAAAGGGCGATGCATTTCATAATTAAAGAAAATCTTCTTGAATATGGCATAAGCGTCATCGTTCCAGGAAATATACATAAAAAAATATGGGATTACTTGGTTATTCCTGACTATTCTGACCTTTAAATTTGATGGAGAGAAATAAACGCGTATTGTCTAGCATGATGCACTTCATATAAGGTTTTAAACCAGACACCTATTCATTCTATAACAATATGGTTTACTTCCATATGGCCCTAGAGAATGCTATTAGATTATACAGATCAGTTCAGAAATATATGACTTTTAAGAATTTGAGTTTCCAAACTTCCAGGGGTGAGCACTAACATGTGCAGGATTCTTTTTTTTTCTTTTTTTGGAAACCATGTGCAGGATTCTTTGGTATGTACTCCCTCCGTTTTTAAAATGATGTCGTCGTTGACTTTTACAATTAACTTTGACCATTCGTCTTATTCAAAAAATTTGCTTGAATGTGTAAAATTTTTAGTTGTGATTCAAATAACTCTAATGATAAATCAAATTATATCAAAATATATGAAATTTATCAATTTTTTTGAATAAGACGAATAGTCAAAGTTAAATTTAAAAATCAATAGCGACATCAATTAAAGAACGGAGAGAGTATGTAACAACTAAATTTAGATCTGCAAAGACAAGTAGTACTTCAGGAATGTCATGTCTATTACCCAGTTGTAGGGGTTGCAATGAAATCAACTTTCTTGAAAGCCTCCATGTGGTAGTGCATTACTCTTCTCCTATATAAGACCCATCAGAAGGTTCCATCAGCACAAATTTAGTACTAAATGGGAACAAGGCAAGAAGAAGCAACATGAAAACTTAAGTTTCTACAACCCTAACTTATTTTCCATGTTTAGTTAGAAACAAATACATTAAAGTTTGACTTTTGGCTCGATTTTTTGTGAAAATCAGCAGAAGAAAAAATATCAAATTGAATTCATCAGTATATGTGTGATCTTCACCTTATGCATTGAGAAGCCACATAATCTGTTGCAGTGAATGACCCGAAGAGTGCCAAACTTGCTCTCGTGTCCAGTGTAAATTCAGTTCGCCTTCTGAAAAAGATAAGGAGGGCAAAATCAATACAGTGAAAAAATAACAGAGAGTAAATTCTAACAAACAACATAGGGTTTTTTTCTCGTGTTGGGGACCAATAATTAAAGAATTATTCCCAAGGAAAATTTTTAACGGTTATTCATCGGAATAATGAGATATGAGAAGTTGTTAGCTATTAAAAAAATATAGTACCCTGCTTTGTAATGAGGATTCAGATCACAGAATGATTCTGTGCCAATTGATACAATATGGGCAGTGCGCATCTCTTCAAGCTCTGGTAATATTATATCTTCCATCTTGAAATAAGTAAATCAACCCTTTTAGCTGATACGTCAAAGATGAGGTGGATAGGTATGTGTAAAAGATCCAAATAATCAGTTCAACAATCAGTTGTATCTAAATTGCATACAGATAAATATGGCATTTTCAATACTCATATATCAACTGAAGTAGGGTTGCTATTATTTAATCTACACAACTATCTGTATACATGGAAAGACACAGCAGCCGGGAGATGTTTCCAATCAAAGAGCTTGTTCAAATTAAGTTGCAATGCCTACATAAACCGCTATATCTATAAGTAAATATGAAATGACAATTAGATTACAATATTCCTGGGCTTACTTGGCATCCAAAGGAGCTGCAAAGAAGGTTAAGTGCATCCTCACATGACCTTGAGATCTCAGGATCAGAAACATCATGAAACCACTACAAAACCGAATTATAGAATATCATGAAACCATATTTAAAACAACTCTATGCATACGAAAATAGTGTCTCAACTGTACCTCTGTATATTTTCCTATTTTCACTGAACCCAGTATATTGCTGCTGTCAGGAGACACCAAATTCGGAACACATAACGGTGACTGCAGAGAAGAAATGGAAAACGTTGAGTTTGGCGGAATGGACTGCCCGTACTTTGACTACCACACATCAGGGTTTAAATTTAGCTTCAGGAAAAGAAAAAGGAAGAAGACTATCTTCTACTGTAGTATCTTTTCTAAGAAAGCTGACTGCCGCCCCTGATCGGTGCAATGCAACAGCATTCAAGTGACCCGAAAGTCTTTCTAGCATCCCTGGTAATATAACAGTAAGTAAAAACACAAGCATAATATCTTACTGGTCTAAGTGCAACCTTCTCCATGTGTCTCGAACCTGCTATTGCAGAATACCTGAAACCCATAAAAAGAAAACCTCAGACTTATAAACAAAACTGTCAAACTACACCATGCAAAGCGTAAACAAGTTTCTGATTTATCAAAAATAGCCATGCCTAACAGACTTATGCAGGATAACATGGTACCATACAGCAAACCAAATTGCTTACACTAGCATAGCATCCTCAACTGACGATGCAAGAGGAGAAACAACTTCAACAGTCCCAGCGTCACAAACTACCCTGCAAAGATGCCTAATTAGTATTATACAACTAGCAAGTGAAACGACATTGAAATATTAGACCTGAAATATGAACTGATGCAGGGTAACTTCTAGTTGTAACTAAGTAGTCCACTAAGTTGATAATTTGACAATAACATATTTATATGACAGCCAAAGGTATAATCAGTTTTTCGTAAGACTGGATATTAACTGTTTGCGGCTTGTTTTAAGAAAGGTTGAATGGTAGTCTTGATCAAATGAATTATAATGAGCAAAAGAACAATGAACTGGAATTTCTATTTATTACCCAGTCATATCTGTCCGCCCATATGTTGTTTTGAAACCAACAATACCACAGAGTGAAGATGGAATTCTAACTGAACCTGTTATCAATATAAAAAAAAAGAGGTGTTAACTAGATAGAAACATAGATAAAATAATGGTATAAAGCAGCCTCACACACTCGTAAGTACAAACCTCCACCATCTGTTCCAATCGCTACCGAGCATAACCCTGATGAAACTAATGCAGCAGGACCAGATGAAGAACCACCAGTATATCTATCAATTGAATGTGGATTTCGTGCTGTCCTGCAATAAGGTGAAGGAAAAAGAGAAGATAAAATGATGCATGCAATAGGATGGATACAGATTATGTGACAAATCCATAAATATACACTTTTGATTCAAGTAAAAAAAAACTATCTAGGGGGTGATCATTTTGAACAGAATGAGCAGCTATGCATTAATAACCATACCCATAATTTGGATTGTTTCCAGTGACGCCAAGACCTAGCTCATGCATATTAGCTTTCCCGATAAAGACGACACCACATTTCCGTAACCGAGCAACACACACGGCGTCTTTCTTCACGTCACGTATTTGGTCGAAAAACTTTGTAGCACCTGCAGTTGCAGCAAAACAAAACTATTTCTCACAGACAGTGACGTGGAAAGAAATGGAAGCTTGAGTCGAGTAAAACTAACTCCGTGATGGATATGGGAAACAGTCAATGTCATCCTTGATGGCAACAAATATCCCATCCAAAATAGAAATTGGGTTTCCTGGGCACAGAAGCAACAAACGTCATGAATTTCTCTAGAGGAGAGAAGAGTGCCTACTTGAAGTAATTTCAAATGAACAAGGAGAATTTGCAACAATCACAAACTGATCGTATATTAGTGAAGAAGAAGCCAAGCAGTCAAAAAAAGTATGGCCAAACCTTGCTCAAATCGTTTTGTGGAAGCCTCAGCCTGCTTCCTCAGATCATCTGCATTAAAATAGATCAACATTGGCATTGGAGGCTTCTTGTTGGTCCACTCTTCAACACCGGCGATGACATGCTCAGCAACCTATGCCACAGATCAGAGTTAATCAAAACACCAAACTAAGACACAGAAGCAGGCAACAACAGCATGTCCAACTACTAGCTACTTACAGCTGAGGGGGTTGTGATCCCGGAACGGTATGCGTGTGCAAAGTCACGGATCTTCCAGTACAGGAAAGGGGGCTTCTCCTCCCTTGACCAATGCACGGACGGATCGTATGGAGGGAGGCACTGGAGTGCTTCGTGGACTCTCTCCACTGGGTGCCTTTCTTCCTCCACGAGCACAACTCCGGGCTCTGGTTCTGAACAATTCACAATTGAAAGCAGAGTAGCATTAAAAACTGCTCCTTTTCCTCCCAAACACGTGTGTTCATGCTAGTGCAATGCAAGAGTGATAAGGGAATATATATCTAAGTCAACCAACAATTTTGATGTACTACATATACCCAGTTCCAGTTTCTTGGTAACTGATGGGCTGAACAAACCATACTAGTACTACTACGTAATTGAGAACCAGAGAGCTGAAGGAAGGTACCCTGCGGCGGGTACTCCGGGTAGTACATGGGTCGCTCGGGGATCACCGTTCGCTGCAGCATCCGCGGCATGTTGTTCTGGGACTTGAGCACGGAGGTGACGAGCGGGCCGAGCAGCGGCGCCTCCATGAGCCAGATGAACGCCCGGAGGGAGAAGCCCGTGAGGTGCGGCGCCTGCATCGTCTGCGGCCGGTACCGCACCGCGCCGACGTCCACCTCCTCCACCGGCGTCATCGCGCGCGGGGCGGAGATCGATCCGCCCATGCCGGCCCGCCTCCCGATTGATCGATCAATCAGCCCTGGTTGTGGGTGGGTGGAGCAAATCCAAATCCGAAGCAGAGGAGACGAATGGGAATGTGGCGGGCACGGCAAGAAAATGAGGGAGTGAGTGAATGACGCCAGGCAACAGCTGTAACCATCAAGACGACGACCACGACGACGTCGACAATGGCGGCAGATGCCCGGAGTTGCGGCATTTGATTCAGTCAGACCATCCTATCCTTAGCGGCTCATTTCGAACTTAGAATTTTTTAAAAAGTATGCAAAAAAATTTAAAAAACATTTAATTTTACAGAAAAAAACATAAAAATAAAAAAATTTCTGACCCTGTTCGTACCTGCTCCGCCGGCGGTAGGCCTGACCTTAACTGCACATCTGATGGCGACCGGGACCGTGGACGGATGAATCTTTAATGCTATCGAAAATCAAGAATTCATTGGAGTGAACCAGTAGAGGTTACCGTTTGAGCTGTGACACGCCGGTTTCATGGTTTAAACCGGAAGGTAAAAAACCACACTAAATTCAAAATTTAAATTTTGAATAAAATTTGATTGAAAAACTACACCAAACCTGTTGATTTTTCCTGTTCACATCGGTTTCAACGGTTTTGAACTATCAAATTTTAAACCTATTGGTTTCACAGCTAACCCCCTCAGTTTTGTTCATTCATACAGTTATTGAATTTCCAAAAGTTTTTAAATTTCTTATTTTTTAAATTTTCTGGATTGAAAATGAAACTATGAAAACTGGTCAGTTTTTAAACTGTTTGGTTAACCCTGGAAGGGACAAAAGTTAAGCACGCTTACAATAGAGAGAAGATTCATAGTAATTTAGAGTGTGGTTATCCATTTATAGAAGTCTCGATCAACTTGCTAGAGTTGACTCAAGCAACCTTTTTTTAACCAAAAGCATGCCTCGGCACGTTTTTTTTAAAAAAAAATTGGAAGAGGAGTTTATGTTTATCTTCTACGATATAATGTACAATGGGCTTATGCTGAAAGATATAATGTTCTTTGTACATATGAATCTAATAATATCTTTTACAATATAACATCGTTGTTGGGCGCTTGGACAGCCAGAACATGCTTTCTCGGAGACAGATTTTGGATATCGGCAGTTTACCAGGGCAGCAGCTTCCACCGAAACGTTGGAGACCATTTGACTTGGCACAAACTGGCTGTAAAAAGGTCTGATAATTTTTAGTAGTATCTTCAAAATGTGCCCCCACACTGCATGGTCCTCTAAAAGGTGGAGTTGTTCGCAATGAACACAAGAAAATTAAGTCAAATGTGAAAAATATTACAAATTGAGGGTTCTAAAGTTTTGCAAAATCCCAAGATATTTTTTAAAGAAATCTATATGAAACATTTGAAAGCATGTGGAAAATAATTAGTATAAACCATATGGGTCAAATTATGTGCTCCCTCTGTTCTTAAATAATTATTGTAAAGACAAAATATGTAGTTTATTTTTGAATTAAATTTTTTATCCTAACAACATCAAATCAAATTTAAAACAGATGGAGTATATATGAAAAAAAAACAAAAGGTAGCGAAATTGGAAAACAAATAAACAAGAACTAGTACGTGGGCTAATGGGCTGACTGACCTCTGTTAGGAATCGGCCCGGCTTCTTCCTCCCCGCACGGCCGCACCGCTCCCCCTCCCTCCTTCCGGAATCAGACCCCGGCATCTCTCTCGCCGACGACGCCGGCCCGAGAGAGATGGACGGCGACGAGCATCACGAGGCGGAGGAGACCTCCTCCAAGCGACGAGAGCGCCTCCTTGCTCTGCGCTCCGCCGCCAACGCATCTCCGGCAGCCGAGACGGCTCCTCCCACCGCGCCGGCGCCGAGCCTCCTCCCGGACCCCGACCTCACGGGCGACCACCAGTCCGCCGCCCCTCGGGCGGGGCAGACCCACCGCTTCGACTACTACACCAACCCCGCCGCCGCCTTCTCCTCCTCCTACTCCTCCGGCGGCAACCCCACGTATTTCCACAAACGCAAGAGTCCTCCACCGGGAAGTTACGCCCCTCGTCCTGCACCGCCTCCGCCTCATCATTACGGTCCGTTCTCCAACCTAACCTGCCTAAGTCTCTTCTTCCTAGTTCCTATAAAGATTAGTTTGATACACGATGGTATGCTTACTACCTAGGGTTTAGTTCAATCGATTTCCACACTGGCTCACTTTCACCATTTTAGTTTCTATGGCACCAGTTGTTCTAATTCACCCCTTTTTTCTAATATAATTGAATATAACAAAAAAACTTACCAAAGCCCTAATTACCACTGGAATAGTTTGTCCTATAATCAATGGCTTGATTTGCGTCTAAACAAAGCAGTTCTTTAGAGATATATGCCATTGCAATTTTTCAAGTTTGGAAATATGCCATTGATGTGTCACACATGGGCCCGAATGGCATATCTCAAATTTCATGTTTCAAAAAATTGTAATGGCATGTATCAGATTGATCCTTCTTTAGACAAATTGGACTTTCTGGAATCCATGTGCCAAGCATGTCGTTAAAACAAGAGCTACCTTTGCTTGATATTTTCAACAAAATAAGTAACCACTTTATGAGGCTTTTTTGTTGTTTATATTTCCTGATATTTCTGTTTAGCTGAACCAGGTTACGACTTACGATTGTAACTACTGTCCTCCACACCATCACAACATGTCCCCATTACCCCCTGCATGTATAACAGTCTTTGATACTAGCAGCTGCACCAGGGAACATCCTTTGGCAAAATCCTATGCTGTTCCGGATTCCATTGTCAGGACACAAAGGAATTACCCCTAGCACTCCACCTCACTAGGGCCCACATTTTACTTGTACAGGTTGTTCATACCCAAACTCACCTAGCTTTGCTTTCAGATACACTAATTTCTAGCCAAGGGAAGGGGGCAACCAGATTAATTATGTACCTAGAAGTAGCTCATACTCATCCCACGGACAAGGTAGAGGCAAAACTGCTACAACAGTGCAGGTTCTAGGGGCAGAGGGTGGCGAGGCCATTCTAGTTTTCAGATACATTCTGGGACCTGGGTGCAGAGACCAGAGGACCTACTTCAAGCACATGGTCAATGACCCTTGGATACACTTGCAGCCTATTGTTGGCTAGGGCTGAAAACGGTACGGAAATTTCCCGTTCCGACCGCGTTTCGCTTACCGTTTTTCCGTACCGTTTTCGGATAGGCGGAGAAAAATGAAAACGGTAACGAAAACAGGATGGCCTTTTTTCCAACCGTTTTAGCGGAATTCTGTTTTCAGCGAAATTTTTCCCTTTTTTACCGTTTTCTCCAAATACGATAATGAGATCTCATTTGAACATGTTTTATGAAAAATAAAAATAAAAAATTATGAACCAAACAACCTCTTATTGGCCTATGTTATTGAGTTGTATGTTGTGAATTTAATTGCAACTTGTATTATATATATCGTAAGACTTGGACCATATAGTGAATGTTCAATATTTATTTTATTCATATTTCCGACATCTTTTTCGGTTACCGACCGTTTTGTTTTGTTTCCGAATTCCATATTTATCCGTTCGTTTCCGTTTTCGGCTTTTCCGTTTCTGTTTCCGTCCAGCGTTGTAAATATGAAAGTGAAAATGGTTGAGGTGTTTTTCCGACCGTTTCTGACCGTTTTCAGCCCTATTGTTGGCAATATACTAAAATTCAGGGATGCTTCAAGTGTTAAAGACAAATCAAAGCACTCTACCCTTCTTTAGCTGTTACTTTCGAATTTTGGAGGCCGAGAGTGTTCTTGGGTGTAATGCATAGAGTGGTGCCAACCTGAGGGGTTTTTATGTGCTCTATGATAGTGTGCCTATCGTGCTAGTACATATACATGGTTTGCTTAAAGGGGTCGCATTTAGATTCAATTTGTCTATCAATATTATACTTGAATTGAAAAGGCTTACTTTTCTTGAACTACTTTCTGAAGTTTCTCAGATTACAATAGTCATTTATTGAGCATAATGCAGACCTTTTTAATGGGTTTCAATTTCCATTATGCGGTGTTTGAGATTTTTGGATCAGTTGGAATCGTAATTATTTGTTTTTAGTTTCTTGCTAGTTGACATATGCGATGTTTGTATGTTGGGCACTTCACTTAGATGGTTTAGCAGTAAGGCATAAAAAATATGTATTGTTCTAGGAATCCAATTTAGTGATATGTGTAATATTGATGGGGATTTAAACATGTTCCATATAGCATTTCATTTTGCTGGGATTGGGCTAACAAATGGAGCTGGAATGGAATAGCAGTTTATATAAGTATCAATTAAGTAGCAGTATGAGATCTAGGTTGTAGTTGAGCAATGTATGTTAACGATTGAAGAAACTAGAAGTCCAGAATACATTTTAAGGTGGATGGTTTAGAATTGTAAAAGGATTTCATTTTTGTTACATTGTGCTAGTTCCTTTATCATGTGAAGACTACCTACCACCCATGCCACTGTCAGGATGTAGAGAATACAAATTTATCGTTTCCTTTTATTTTCATGTGATGTCAAATCATAACTACTGCAGAATATCATCCTGACCCTATTTTTAACTTTGCATTTTCAGCTGGACCAGGGAACTATGATAGCAACTATCCTCCACCAAACCAGCACAGTATGTCTCCGTCACCAATGCACCCCCCATCCCCAATGCCGCATGATGCACCAGGGAGCAGTCGATGGCGAAGTCCTATGCAGTTCCAAGATCCATCAGGGTACCAAGGAACTCCTGGCCGAGGTTCTTATCCGAATTCACCCAGCTTCGGGTTCAGGTACCCAAATCCTGGCCGAGGGGGCAACCCAATGAATTACAGACCAAGAGGTAGTCCCCACACATCCTACGGACGAGGTAGGGGCCAGAACTACAACAGCAGCCCAGGTTCATGGGGCAGAGGGGGAAGGGTTGGTGTCGGTTTTCAGAACCATTCTGGAGAAGACCGGAGGAGCTACTTCAACAAGTCCATGGTGGATGACCCTTGGCAGGACTTGCAACCTATTGTTGGCAACATACTGATGCCCAGGGCCAGGGGCGACTCCAAATCCTGGCTTCCCGAATCGCTCCGTGAGAAGAAAGAAACTTCTGCTCATGGCCAAATAAAATCAACATCGTCAGGATTGAGCCTGGCAGAGTACCTTGACCTGTCATTCAATGAGGCTTCTAGCGAGACATAGGCTCTTGTATTGTATGTAACATTAGAATTGCAGATTGACGTTGTTGTCCCTGAAGTTCAATACTAGATTCCTCCCACTTCCTAGTTCGTATTGTATGTATGCATTACTTTCACTGCTCTAGATTCTGCAGGTGAATGTGTGAATGCACTAAGGGCTTTTAGCAAACCAGTTTGTACGCATTGTCCTTTTGTTTCGGCACCTGGTGTGGTGGAGCTGGATGTTACGTTGCACTTTTTTTAATGCATTGTTAATCGGAAATCAATAAAGTTTATCAGGAAAAAAAATGGTCAGGTTTGCACGATCTATTTTGAGTGCAGAATGAGTCACCAACGCTTTTTTTCTTCTTCTTTTACTGAATACGAATTCAGCTAGAAATTGTCTTGAAAAGCGACTGTCAACAGGTGATGCTGCCATGGCAATCACCAATCAAAAGTTCGGTGGCGACGGAACCATCCTAGCTGTTATCGTACGAAAGCGCTGCTGATGTTGTATTCTAACTAACTAACGAACAGCGCTAATGTTCAGTTATCCTAGAGGAACACAACCATCAATTGTTTGTGCCGCAGCGACTCTCTTGTATGTGCTAAAAGCATCTGCATGAATCTGCTGATCTGACCTGCGTCTGTCAGGCTCCTGCGTGCTTGGTGGCATGAAATAACGAGACACGAAAAAGGAAGCAAAAAGGAAAGAAAGGATAATTAGGTAGCGCGTCTGTGGTTTTCTTGCATTGCGTACAAAGTCAGTACTAGGAGCTGAAAATTTGGCGTGATGGCGACGCAAAACAAAACGTTTTGCGTGCCAAAGATCGTCAGAGTTTGGCGCCGATCCATCGTCGACCAACGCCTGTCGGTGAGAGCGCTCCGGTTTGCTGCTGCCGCTCTGTTCTGGTGCAATGGCACCAGGTGCCGCTAGTTGGAAGCTCAAGCGTAGCAAGGTCGCCTGCTGCTGCTGCTGCAGTTTGGCGAGAGGAACGAAAAGTTGGCAAATTCTGTTAGAGTAGGACGAAGAAAGCTTAGACCGCCTGCTGCTGCTGCTGTCAAGCTTGCGCACGGTGTTACTAAGAGCATCGCTTCTCATTAACTTCTTCTAAATCAAATTATAAAGAAAAAGTGTAAAACCTCCTCCAACAACTTTTTTATAAACACTTCTTTATTTTCGAGGTAGATCTGAAGAAACTTCTGAGGTTCTCAATCCTATCTTTTATGCAACTAATAGTGAGACCGATTGTTCACTGGGTTCCAATTTAAACTATATTTAGAGAAATTGTTAGAGGAGGTGGTTAAAGTAGATCTCGAAATTTTTGACTGGCCTTAAAAAGTACTTTTTGAGTATATTTTTGAGTGAACTTTTAGAAGACGTTAGAGCTTGCCCTTTCACAATTTTGATCGGTATACTTATCATACTACAGTATGTTAGGCCAAAAACGTGTCAGTTGCGAGCTGGGAATGAAAACGAGTTGATGAAGAAAGACTGTTTTGCATTGCGTCTGGTACTTAGAACCCAATTCCTCTGAAGTTACTGTTTAGGGTAGAGATTGTAGAGGGACAATCGAGGGAGACAAATGAATCAATCCTTTATTCATTGTCGCAGGGTTATATAGGGGTTAGGCCTCTTGAAAGAGGCACCTATTAAACTGATCAGCACCTATTAAACTGATCACTTGGAAAATTTTATTTCTAACACTCTTCTTTGAGCAGTTATTCTTCAATGCACTCCTTGATGTAACTCTGCGTATGTAACTCCTCTAAAAACCCTGTGGGAAAAAATATGAGAAAAAATATGAGGAGATATTTGTTGTATACTGTGAAAAACTCTTTAAACCTAATGTCAGAAATAGAAGAAATTGATACAGTATACGTTCTTATACGATACGCTGTGAAAGACTCTTTAAAATCCTGTGGGAAAATCAAGAGAAATTGATATAGCATATATTAGCATTGTCTCGTTAAAAACTCATGAGAAAACCCCTTTAAAGGAAAAAACTCGTAAAGTTGTGAGAACAATATATGTCATTTAGTATCAACTTTTAAAAACCTTAGTAGAGAAAAATCAGGTGATATGACATTATCTTGTATCGGTATTGTCTCATTAAAAACTTTTTTTATGAGAAACCATATAAGAAAAACTCATAAAAGGAAAAGAGTATAATACGATATTTGTACAGGTTACCACTTAGAAAGATGCTCTCCTGAACTTTGTAATACTTAGTGAATAAACCTATGGTCTATCACAATATTTAGTTTGTAAGGTGTTGATATCCTCAATCTGTAATAGTACATGAAAATACAACGACTAAGAGCAATATACATATTGCTTTATATAACCTGTTTCCATCCAAGCAATACAAGTAGCACTATCTAGTACACAATGCTTGATGATTCAATAGAATCAATACTATATAGTCAATGTATTTTATCATTCTCTACATATACACAATAAGTGATGTTGAAGAATGATAGATGAAACATTACTGGGTATCTAAAGGATCTATATGTCAAGGTTGTTCCATCGTAACATCAGTCAATATACTAGTAGGGGAATCATTTATATATCTAAGTATATGCATATTCTTTAATGGTCTTTTCTTGATAGATGAGATCAAGATCTTATGTGCCGTAAAGATATTTGTTAATATCTTCTTTGACTCTTACCTAGTGACATTATGGAGTAGCATCTTGAGCTAGCAAGTTACCTAGTATTGTCTCTTAAAAACTCATAAGAAAAACCCTTAAAAAAACTTGTAAAATTGTGAGAACAATATATGTCATTTAGTATCACTTTTTTAAAACTCTAGTAGGGAAAAATTAGGTGATATGACATTATCTTGTATCGGTATTGCCTCATTAAAAACTTTTTTAATGAGAAACCATATAGGAAAAACTCATATAGGAAGATGCCCCTGTGAACCTTGCAATACTTAGTGAATAAACATATGGTCTATCACAATATTTAGTTTGTAAGGTGTTGATATCCTCAGTCTGCAATAGTACATGAGAATACAATGACTAAGAGCAATTTACATATTGCTCTATATAACTTGTTTCTATCCAAGCAATACAAGTAGCGCTATCTAGTAGACAATGCTTGATGATTCAATAGAATCAATACTACATAGTCAATGTATTTTATCATTTTTGTCGGAATCACGTACCCTCGGTATCTAATTACCTAATAGATCGCGCTCGGACGCGCAAGATCGAGGGTCGGACGAACACGGGTTCCGACCCTCCCCAACGGCGATCTACGGCGGTCACGTCTTAGCCGCGCGGGCACGCGAAGACCCCGGCCTCCGAAGGCCGACCCCCAGGGAGCGACCCCTGTAGGGTAGGTACCGCGTTATGGTACATTTACTCTGATGGCCAACTGCCATCCGTCCTGACGGGACGAGACGAGATTCACCACAGTGACACTCCAGCAAAAAGCTGCGACGGCTGCCGAACGCGACATGACAGCACTGTAGCCGGCACAGTGGCACCAGACGGGCATCACAGTACCCGCCGCTGCGCACGACGCGACGGGTCACGACCACGCCTGGACAGTGGGGCCCCTCCTATATAAAGGGAGGCCCAGAGAGCGATAGAAACACGATCCAACATCACACGAAGAAAAGCACAAACCAAACACACGAAAGACAACCACGAGCTCCGCTAGAGCCTAGAATCCTTGCATCCTTCCGAGCAAGCATCTCCACTCGCCCACATTCCGGATCCTCTCGCCTTTGTAACATTATCATCGAGATAATTCGCTCTCTGGACGTAGGGTATTGCACCGTTCGAGGTGGCTCGAACCAGGTAAAAAATCTCCTTGAGTCTTCTTTAGACTGAGCCATATCGAATCCGAAGGCACACCTCCCTCACGAACGTATATTTACTGTGCCGATGGTCAGAACGCTGACAATTCTCTACACAAACATAATAAGCGAGGTTGATGAAAAATTACTTGGTATCTAAAAATCTATATGTCAAGGTTCAGTCAGGTCGCACTCGCGTTCCTGACGGACGGCAACAGCGTGGCGCCCTATGGCCTGCCTGTTCAGACTGCTGCATTGAGAATTTTGTTGGTCGCAGCAGAGCGACGAGTGATATATTTCATCTAGATGCTTGCTTGCTAGTGCTAGAATGTCGAGTAACATAACATGTGACAAGAGGGTACGAATGGACGCTGGCAATCTCGATCCGATAGTATAAAAGACACTGCTCTGTTCGTCTTAATTTATAAATCGTTTTAAATTCGGATAAAAAATTAAAGAGAGTAAAAAAGGTAAAATATGTTTATAAAAAAAAGATAGCGGTGGTAGTAAAAATGTAAGTATCTCATGTCTGTGAAAGATAATGTGTCTTTTACTGACCAAAAGAAAATGAAGTTGTTCGTCATCACCTCGTATATATACGCTACCAGTTCCAATTGTTGTCATCTGTAAATAAAGAAGACAAAAAAGAACTGTGAGAAAAACACTCGGAGGAAAGGTATGTATAGCGTGCGTGCACGGGATGCCTAGACACCACGGGGGATCCAGGGAACTCCATTCCATTCCATTATTCCAATACCCCTGGCCTAAGACGTCCCTTGCCTGCTCAGCCAGCAAAGCCACGGCGGCACCGGTGGCCAAGGTTGCCGGCGACGTACGGTGGGGGAGACCTCTTGTTCCTCTTATAAGGCTTCCTTTTTGAACGCAGAAATTTTACAAGAATCTTACAGAAATTTCACAAGAATTAATTTAATTTCACAAAAAAATTACAAAAAACAGAAAAAATTCCAGTATTCTAAAGGAAACCTAAATGGTGTAGTTCTACTCTACATAATATCAAGGTGTCAAATGTCATAGGTTATCGCAGTACTCCTCTGTTTTAAAATATAAGTATTTTTAGATTTAGTCAAAGTCAAACTTTTATCATTTTTATCACTAATTATGTATAATTAATAATGTTTTATCATATAAAAATTATTTATTTTGGATTCATCATAAAATAATCTTTCATAAAAAGTATAATTTTATATTAAAAATTATGTAATTTTCTAAATATGATTAGTAAAAGTTAAAAGAATTTGACCTTATCCAAACCTAAAAATGCTTATATTTTTAGAATGGAGATAGTACTACTAATCAGAATGACATTTTATTTGTAACAGTGGGTGAAACCTTATTATATATTACAATACATAGAATCTCTTTACGGCTCTTTTGGAATGAAGAAATTTCACAGGAGTCGCACAGGAATTTTTCAAAAATTAGTTCAATTTTACAAAAAAATACAGAAAATAGAAAATATTCCCGCGTTCCAAAGGAGGCCTCAGGGAGCAGAGGAAGAAAAAAAAGCCTAATTCATGAAGTGCTATTTATCATAAGTACACAAAAAAAGACCTTGAAAAGTACTACAATCAAAGTCAAACTGCTCCCTCCTAAAATATAAGTATTTTTCTAGGTTGGTCTAAATCAAATTCTTTTAATTGTGACTAGTAATATCTAAAAAAATTAAATACTTTATAAAAATATACATTATTAGATTTTATTGTATAATAAATCTAGTAACATAATTTATGAAGTACGGTAGCATTGATTAGAAGCAATAATGGTTATTGAAAACTGGTCAGTTTATATGGTTTTTAACAGTTGCACCGGTGAGTAAAATCGAAAGATAAACCCATGAAGCCGAGCGATTAACTTGTAAACTAAATTGATTTACTGTAACATTTTGATCAAATTTTATTCAAACCAAAGTTTATTCAGATTTTAAATTTTAGATTTGAAGTAATTTTTAAGCTATTTTTTTTAATTTTTACGAAAAAAGTGAAACCGACTGGGGCTCAAACGATTTCTTCAACCCTGCCGGTGGTCTATTTGCCCGCAGTGACCTGGTCAGTGGAAGCAAGCGAAACACGGCTTGCGTCCTTGCCTGGTCTTCGTCGTCCACCTCGGTTTGCTTGCGTCCTTCCCTCGTCGTCTTCCTCTTCCTCCCCTATCCCCCCTTCTTCTTCTCTCTCCCAAACCAAACCAAACCAGACCGAACTTGGCTGGCTTCGTGGTGGGCGCTGACTTCTTTGACATCCCCCCGCCATTCTCGCCACCATCATCATCCCTGCCTTCCTCGGACCCGCTGCCGTCCCACTACTCGCTGCGGGCTGCTGCTGATCCCCTCTTCCTTTCTTCCTTCCTCGCCCCTTTCCTCTCTCCTCCTCAACCATAATAGGGTACCCAGCCAGCCAAGCCAATCCGAGAGAAATCCAGCGACTGCCTCTCCTCAACCCAGCCAAGCGGTTGATTGACTGGTTCCTCCTCCGCGCGACAGCAGAGAAGAGAACCGTGATGGCGTCGATCCGCCGGCCGCACTCGCCGGCGAAGCAGCCCCTGGCGCGGCACCACCACCCCTTCGCGCCCTTCTCCCCGCTCCGCCACTCCTCCTCTTCGTCCTCCTCGCCGAGGAAGCTCAGCGCCGGCGGGGGCGGCGGGTACCCGCACCCGTTCGTGTTCCTCGTCTCCCGCCGCCCGCTCCCGCGCTTCGCGGCCTTCTTCATCCTGGGGTCCTTCCTCGGCCTGCTCCACTTCCTGTCCCACCTCCCTCAGACCCACCACCACATCCACCCCTCTTCGGCTTCTTCTTCCTCGTTTTCCCCCGGCGCCTCCCTCCTCTCCGGTACCGCCCAGCCCGCTTCCCACCTTTCGCACCGGAGGGAAGACGAAGACAAGCTCCTCATCGTCGTCATGCCCACGCGCACCCGCGCCGCGCAGGCGTTCTACCTCAGCCGGATGGGCCAGACGCTGCGCCTCGTCCGCCCGCCCGTGCTCTGGGTCGTCGTCGAGGCCGGCAAGCCCACGCCCGAGGCCGCCGCCGTGCTGCGCCGCACGGCCGTCATGCACCGGTACATCGGCTGCTGCGACAGGCTCAACGACTCCTCTTCTTCCGACCAGTACCGACCGCACCAGATGAATGCCGCGCTCGAGCTCGTCGAGAACCACAGGCTCGACGGCATCGTCTACTTCGCAGACGAGGAGGGCGTCTACTCGCTTCACCTATTCAACACCCTGCGCCAAATCAGGTACTGGAATGCTCCACCACACATTTCTCTTTGATGTGCAGAACCATTTGGTCAAGAGCAGCAGTACGTACATCTGTAAGGCAATTTGCAATTCAAACAACCTCTGTGTATGGTTCTTTCTTTTAATTTTCAGTCGGACTTTGGCATCTAGTTTTAGGGGAAAGATCCGTAATTTTGCTATTATGTTGTGCAAATCAACTTAAAGATTGATTTTTTTTTGTTTGGTGTTAGACTACTGAACAAAGGGCTCAAAATTAGTATCATTCGATAAACACTCCCATGGAACTTTAGAATCTGTCAAGCATGGGCTGCAATACCATATTACATGTTACTGAGAAAATTGAATGCAGAATAAAAAAAAATCGATTTGTTGACTTATTGCAAACTGTGTCATAATCAGGAGGTTTGGCACATGGCCTGTTCCAGTTCTCTCTGAGAACACAAATGGTGTGGTGCTTGAAGGCCCTGTGTGTAAAGAAGGCCAAGTTGTGGGATGGCATACGAGTGAGAATGGCAGCAGCAAGCTCCGCAGATTTCATGTTGCCTTGTCGGGTTTTGCATTCAATAGTACCATGCTGTGGGATCCCAGACTCAGGTCCCATTTGGCATGGAATTCAATCCGGTATCCAGATCCAGATACAACGAAAGAAGTTTTCGATGTAAGTTGCTTCTTTCTTTTCCAGTTTCCTGAGTTACATACTACATTTTTATCGATGATGCCAAGAAGCTATGTAGAAAATTGATCAATCTGTTCTCTTTTGAACTATTGTACCATTCCTGGGTATGTGGAAATTACATGAAGGAGATGTCACAGGGGAATTGATATTCCAATAAAATATAATTAGAAAATAGTTCTGTAGCCATCCAAGTGCATGGTGGTCACCTAATTGGAGACCTTTCTGTTCCTTTGACTGGAGTTAGTTTTCTATTGCCTCTCTACCTGTAGTTTAACAGCTGAGATGGTTGTTCTTTGCAGGTAACCACGTTTGTAGAACAGCTAGTGGAGGATGAAAGCCAGATGGAAGGCTTACCTGCTGACTGCTCTCAAATAATGAACTGGCATGTGCCATTTGGATCTGAGAATCTTGCCTATCCTAAAGGATGGCGAGTTGCAACCAATCTGGATGTGATTATCCCTCTGAAATAGTATCACCAACTATGTTCATCATGTGCTAACTTATTTGACAGGTTTGTTTCGTACTCATAAAAATCTTCGTTCTACTCTACACATGGATTATCAGTTGTAACTCATTTTTACATTCTTAAACCTGACACTAACATATGTACGAAAGGCGTATTCAGTTCCCCTTCACTTGTCTTTTGTACTCGAACCATATCTAGGCATCTCTGAGTATACTATTTTAAATTATTAGTTGTCTTCTGATTGAGACTCTTTTTAGCTTTGATGATCTAACCTGAGAATATGGAGTTGATTAAAGCTGGCTTTCGCTTTCTGTACCCTCTTTTCTTATTTGAAAAACAATTGTGTCCTCTCACCTGTGCTTTCCGTTTCTTTAACTGAAATGTCTGGTTAAATAAATCAAATTCTGGGAACATAGAACAATCCACTTCTGAATATCCACTCCAAAATCCTGATCCAATTTTGTAGAGCTCTGCTTGAATGAGAGTCAATGGATCACTACCATATTTTTTAAAAAGAACTTCCAAATGGGCTAGTATCTATTTGTTATTTTCCACATCTGAATAACTTTACATCGTTCCTTCAAAAATAATTATTAACTTTGATGACAGCTAATATTGATAATTAGTTGTTGCTGTGTTTCAGGTGTATACTGCATAGTTAGGCCATGAAGCTTTGGCTTGACGAGTTGAGAGGGATCCCGGATTGACTATTTCCTAGAGGCAGCTTTTGAGAAGGGGAGATTTTTCCTGTTTTGCGCAGCCTTGCGGGGAATCTCTGTTGCTGTAGGGAAATTACTTTTTAGAAGCAACTGTTGGGAGATATTTTGTAGGATGTTTAGTGCAGCATCAGCAAAGAAGCCGTGTATATTTGTGTGTAGCAATTTATATTCATTTTTGGAGTTCAAAAGCCAAAAGGCCACATACACAAAAGGTTTAATCTTCCGCCCAAAGTTACAGATTGCTTCAGAATTTCCATTCAAAGAAAATGTTACTACCTCTGTTACAAACTGTAAGAATTTTAGATTTGGTCGCTGTCAAAGTCTTTTATCTTTGACTAATAACATCTAGAAAAGATAAATAATTTATAATATAAATAGTTATATATTATGAAATTTTATTTTTTGATTAATCTAGTAATATAATTTATATATAATAAAATATTGTTAATTATCTATTATTGATGATTAAGTTAAAGAAATTTGACTTTGATCACATCTAAAAATGCTTATATTTTGAAACGGATGGACTATATTTTTTTTTCCTAAGTACAGGTAATTTCCCCTCGAGAGATGTTTCCCTTTTATCTTATATTGGAACGTAAAACAAACTGTCGTCGACTTGTATGAGAAATCAGTGACGATGTGTGGTTGTACATACGGATAGTTGGCACGAGAAGAATTATCAGAATACATGTGAATTGGGCTAAAGTGAACCAGATGCTCAAAACAAACATATTATTAACAAAAATATAAGGAATCAAATTAAAATACCAAGTGGCTTTGATATTGATTAGCTCGTCCATTGCAACAGCGAATACAGCCAGCTCACGGGATTCTCATAAAATATAAGTTGCGTCATATAAAAAGCTCTCGTTGAATCTCTCGTGCCTTGAAGCAAGCAGGAATAATATTGGCAGGAATAAGCCAATATTATGAAGCAAAAATGTGGTGAGAATAACCCAGTGCCCCAGCGTAAGCAGCAACGCCGCTGTGGAATGACCAATGGAGCAGAGCAAGCTTGATCTGAACAAGATGCCGGCCCTGCACCCACAGGTGCGTAACGTGCGTTGCCTGACAATCTCCACACGGATCGCGAACACGATATCAAAGTACAAGTGAATTATCACAATTTTGCTCTAAACATATTAACAATCAGAATTTCTGAGGTACAAAATAACAAGGACTAACAATAAATTATCATCCTGTCAAAAGAAAAAGAAAGCTTGCAACTGACTTTGCTATTGCTTAGCATCCAAGATAGTGATCACAAGACCTAAACATTGCAAGTTGTTTCATACAAAAAAATTGCCGATCTAATCACTGAAGCTATAATCTCAACCCGTCTCCAATCAGCGCACCACAAAGCTTTGCATCCCTTGTGAACCGTTCTTGGTGATCTTGTTGGCTTGGATTGTGCTGATAGCACTGGCAACGTTTCTCTGGACCACAATTTGAAAGACAATTGAATAAAATGATGATAAATACTAACACTATACTGGCCAATGCGCAAGACTAGTCTCTCAAGAGAACATGATTTAATGAAGTAGCAAAATCAAAATTAAATAAGAGTTACCCTCCAAATTCCAAGCTTTGTGTGCAAACACTGCCATTGTGGCATGCCAAATATCCTCTCGCTGTGCCGGCTGAAAATTATGCAGAAAACCATATATCAACCAAGCCAAGAACATAATACTATTGTACAATGAACAACCCTGATCCTTAACTGAAATATGAAGCTGACCTAGAAAATCCATGGAAACAAAATACCTGACAATGACAGTCTGATTAAGCTGGTCAATCTTGCAATCCAATATCTTCAATGCAATTGCCTTCATGATCCAATATTCCACCTCATCCTCATTAATCTAACAATGTGCTTACAAATGTCAACAAAGAGCTTCAGCACATGACAAAGGCAAGCTGGAACTGTCAATTACCTTCAGAGCATCTATGATAACAGAGTATGGGATCTCGCCAGAACAACAGCTGCTTAGATCGAGCAAAGACATCAGCCGCATTTTGGTTACGCACTCCTCATGAATCAGTCCTGTCAATGATTCAAATTCAAAAAATTAAGCGAAATTATTTGACATACTTGAATATGTACAGATATTAATCATTAGAGCGTCAAGCAAGTGAACATACCGTAATTTTTCAGCAAAGTAGAGTTAGCAGTCTGAAACTCTAAATAAGAATCAAGCCTCTGAGTAAGGAATATCTTTAAAAGCTCATAAACCAACCCATACTTGTCCTCCCTCTCAAGCTGAGAAACAGCTGGTAGATTGAAGAGATCACACTGCAAGTGACAACATACATCATCAATCCAGTATGATGATCAAAATATAATACAGTTGAAGGTTATGAAGTACACACTTTATGCGTACTTTGTCATATTCAAATTCGACAACTCAGATGTATTCAGTTACTATTGACGTACTTTGTCATATTCAAGGCCCCTTTGGCAGAGCTCCCAGCTCTTGATTCTCAGTCAAAATCTGGGAAGCTCTGCCAAACACTGTTTTTCAGGAGAAGTGATTCTTGTCTGATTCTGTGAAGTGATTCTCTGAAATGAACTAAGGGGCTGGGAGCTGAAAAAAGTAACTTCTCCTGATTCTGTGAAGTGATTCTCTGTCCTGATTCTAGAAGTTTATCTTAAAGAATCAAAGAGAATCACTTTCAGCCACAAAATCACTTCACAGGAGAATCAGAAGTGAATCCAGAGAATTAGGAGCTGGGAGCTCTACCAAAGGGGCCCTCAAATTCGACAACTCAGATGTATTCAGTTACTATTGACAAAAAGGTGAAACCAAAATAACACAAGCTGGAACAAGTGGTGCAAAAAAAATGATCCATCCATATGAAGCATAGATATATGTTGGTATACTGCTATGTCAGTTATGCTCATTTATAATCTCACAAGTATAGGCTTCTGAATTCATTCAACGCACTATATACAAAAAAAAAATACCATTAAACTATATTTTGATCATGAAATATTTAATGCTAACATAGTATTGAGAATACAAGTGACGGATCAGCCAGATTCAAATTTGTGATAAGGAAAAATTATGTGGCAATTTATTTGACGAATAGAGCAGGATGATGCGACACTACATTGACCCCCAGGCTTTCCCCCAGACAAACAGTAAGCTTAGATGAATACAAAGTCGTAAAGTGGATAATAAGCACCTGAAAGAGAGTAGGTGACTTCACAAACTCAATGATTGCTGCAACAGCCTCTTCCTTCGCACTACCAATTGCATCAGCATCATCTTCTGATCCCTTGAAAGTGGCAAGGTACTTGTTCAGAAAGTTGAAGTACTCCTTGCTCATGCTATAAATCATAAGGAAAAAAACGGGTTAAATTGCATCAATGGCAATCTCACTGGTAAAATAGATCCAAGCACATAAGAGCTAGGGGCTAAAAAGCAAGTTGCAACTCACCCTTTCTGGTCCTTGAGGATCCTGGCAACAGCAAGGAACAGCTCCCTCTGCTCCAAATCGCCAATGCCCCAGTAGCTGATGAAGCTGTCTATGTTCATAAAAGAAGGGATGACGAACTCGACAACCTTGCCGGCAATGGCGAGCTCCAGAGCATTCTTGTAGACAAACGCCTTCGCGTATGGGCTCGGAAGCAGATTGTACAAGGTGAACAGACTACATAGGCATACATTGGGAACAAAAATCTGTAAGCGAACATTGAGTGCAAGCAACATCCATTCTAATAATTGATGGACTGCACTGTGGGGTTGATGCTTACACTTTGACGCGAAGTGCCGGCTTGTCGTCGGGCTTGTGGTTGAGCTTCTCGCAGATGAGCTTGGCGATCTGCAACGCCTCGGCCTCGGATCCGGCCTTGGTGACGAGGTTGCAGATGACGGACAGGATGCACTCGAGATCTGCAAGAACAGGGCGGCTCAATCCAAGAAGAAGCATACATTCACTTGAAAGGAATCGAGAAGGGGCGCGAGAGAAAGAGATGCCTTTGTCCTGGACTCGCGAGGAGTTGAGAAGCAGGTCAGCGGAGGCGAGCATGAGGGAGGCCATGTCGGCCCACCGAGCGGCGAGGATGTGCTCCTGCGCCTCGAGGCAGAGGCGGCCGACCTCCTCCTCGACGACCTCGGGGCCCGCGTCGGCCCAGGCGAGCTCCGCGGTGAAGCGCACTACCGCCAGCGTCGGCTCCTCCTCCGTCGTGTTCACGATCGTCGCCATCTTGGTGTAGTGGGAGCTGTCGCTGCTGCAGCTGCGCCGCCGCCGCAGAGGAAACGTAGGGGGAAGGATCAGGTTCGGCGCGAGGAAAACCCTAAAACCCGGTTCGCTGTGGCTTAACACGGCTTAACACCAACCAACGCCTTATTCAGGGTTCACAAACCCGTTCCAAGATCGAGTCGGAAAAAAAACGTTCCAAGACATTTTTTCCGGTGAAAACAATCCGGTCGGTTTAAAAATTAAAAAAAATAAAAATTTGAATTTTTTTTAAAAAAATTTAGAAACTGGTCGGTAAGGAAAAAACCAATTGGTTTCAAATTTTGAATTTTTTTTAAAAAAAACTACGGTTTACTCAGCAGTTCAGACAACTTTCCTGCCTAGACCGGTGCACGAATTCTTAGACTAGACTAAGACACGGCCTGAAACAATGCATGCCAAAACCGACATGACACGGAGCGATGGGACGTGCTTGGGCAAAAGGGGTGGTTCGATGGGCATCGCGAACTCAACATGATAATTTAAAAAAAAATGTATATATTTTTTCTGTAATCAAATAAGGTGAGGGTTCTAAATTGGGTGTTTCAATATTTTTAGGTTCTCTTGGATCAATTCATACTTCTAACCTTATTTTGCATCATTTGATGTTGAATTTATTCAAATTGAGCTGTTGTGCTAAGTGGGAAAGTTCAACACCACTAACAATTTTTATTTTGTGCAATAGGCCAAACCCTGAGCCCCTGAGGCAGCGCAGCACAACCGGTTAGGCACGACGCATCAAACCAACCCAAAATTAAAGATATTTTTTAAATTTGTACCATTAACTTTTGATTTTTTAATTCTTACCACTCAATCCGTAAATCTTTCAGTCATAGCCACTAAATACATTTTTTCCTTCAAAACATATGTTTCTTTGAGTTTAACATTTTGTGTGTTTTATATTGAGTTGAGGATAAACATGATGCAAGTTATAGTGATGTTGACAGTATATTAAACACAATATACTAAATATGGTGCAGTATTACATAATATAATAACACACATAAACAACAAAAAATGTTAACTTTTTTTTAAAAAAAGTGGTATATTTTGAAGAGAAAATGTATTAATTGCTTTAAATGAAAGCATTAAGGATTGAGTGATAATGATTGGAACGTCAACATATTTAATGCTAAGAATAAAAAAAATCTCAAAATTAAATGGGTTATGCACTCATGTCTTTTTTGCGAGCCAGGCCGCCCACCATGCTAGGTGGCCTGTTTGACCATCTATAACATGGACAAATAATTTACATTAAACATAACTAGGAGTAGAAAATTTTCACAAACTAAAAATATAGCCAAATCACCAGGATGGCGAGATATGACTGGTCTTAGGTTCTACTCCTATAACTTTTATTCTGTTAGAATGGCAGACAATGCCCACGCGATGGAACAGCATAAACACAAGAGTAATTTATATCCACTCAAGCTGCATGATAAAATATATGAATTGCACTACCAGATAACATAATTTCATCACGGACGTTGTGTAGCAGTGCCGTAACAACCATCTTGATTAGCCATAAGCCTGCAAATACGATGCAAAGCTGGGCCCTGTTTCATTATGCAAAACCTTGTTATCGACTGCAATCACGTCACTGGAAAATTCATCTTCCTGACAAACCATTTTTTTTCTACATTACATGTGGCTAAGAATGCCACACCGTTTTCTTCTTTTTACTGTAATAATAATTGGACTACAACAGAATTTAACCAATAAATCTTCATGGCCGAAGAAACATATGGGAAAAAAGAAGATAAACATATAATCAGTTCGTTGTAAACTGAATGCCCTCTGCAGAGCCCAAATGGTGGAGGGTAGCCATAGTTCTTCTGTCGTGTGCAGCACGATAAAGTTCTCAATCTTCTGCGGTCGAGTGGTCGCGAGCAGGCGTTTCTGAGTCAGCCGCATGACTGGCTGCCAACCTTTCCTCAAGAACCCTCTCACCACGCTCCCTGTAACACGATTAAAATGGACCCGGTCAGCTCTAAAGTGGAAAATTAATTATTTTAGAGAAGCCATGGTTTCAATCTTCCCAGTCTTACAACATGAGTCTCATGAAGTAGCATGTAAGTATTGTACCACAGACAAACTGTTATGATACCTACTAGCACTCAAAGTAAAATACCATCAAGATAACCATGATAATCAATGACAAGTGTTAGCAATAAATACGACTAATACATGATGCAGCCCACCAGTTTACAAGAGAGAAAGTATACCTTCGTCTTGATGCCTTGGCAGGATCTGTAACTGGGAGGGCCAGTTCAGAAGGCTTAGACCTTGCACAAAGCATTCGATCGAACAGGTTGGCAACAGGGTCTGTGACCGGTCTGAGGAAGATAAAATGGGAATGATATCGAATGGAGATTGACAGTGAGTGTCTGGTAGTGTCCCAGCATAAAAGAAAGAGTTGAAAATTTACCGCATGGCATCTGGGAACAGACTGGGGAAGGAGAAGTCATCACTTGGGTCACCCTTCAGTCCTGTCAGCGGGTTCCTTTGGAAGTATCTAAGGTAAAGCCAACTAACATACATCCCGGACACCAAAGTTGGCAGGAAGTTGATGGAATCAGGGACAATGAAGGCCATGATCGATGAGAAACATACGACAAAGAATGGCATCCACTGCAGTTGTAAGAGAGAAACAAAAAGAACTAAGCATCAACAAATTTGTCACATGCTGCTAAAGAAATATACAATGACAATATAGTACAGAAAGGGCTGGAAATAGCAGTGATGTGGTTCACCAATATACCTTCGCCTTTATCTTCCAGAAAAAGCACATGGGCAGCTCAAGGTTTGGTAACAGTTGTTTCAGGGCCACAAGAAAACCAGCAAGACAACCATGGAAGCCAGAAAGTGGTGTGACACTGCATGCATGGCATAGAAAGGTCAGCTAGTGATTTTAACATATAAATATTTCAGATGGTAATGTTTCCCCTGGCTGCACTCTACTATTTGAAAGATAGAGATAGCAAAATAACTAAACAGCAACAATTATCCTTAACATGTGCAAACGTTATTCAATAGAAGTGTAACTATATGACATCACTGTATTCTTCATTTCTTATTAGCAGAACCAGGATTATGTTAATTGATGCAACCTAAGGTGAGCAAGAGCGCACCAACTTGCTATTTTATTTAAAAAATAGACATGGGCCAAAAGGTCGCCAACAAAACTACGAGCAATGTATGGTACATGGTGGTCAAGAGACACCTCAAGACTGAATGATTACTTAACTCACAGGGATCTGCCCTTTCAGTTGGGATCTGACCTATCAGTAGGAACTCTAAGTGTGACAGAAAAGATTATTCAATACAGAAATATCTGTACTATGTCAGCGTGTGTACTCTTGATTCATTAGTAGCTGTTGAATGAGCATGATTTTATTCAGTGGAGGCAAATTGGTAACATATGCACAAGGAGGGCACAGAAAATAAGAACATTAAACACAACTCAGAAGGAAGAGCAATGTCCTGTGCCTCAAGGCAAATGTTAATAAGTAATATACAAACATTTAAAAAGACTGAATGGTTTCTTAGAACTTACAGGAAGCTCTCCTTTCCCGTGACATAGTACAGCGCAATAGCAAAGATGAAGGCAAGGATGCCACATATGGAGTTGACCAAAATAATGAATCTCAAGAACTCCTTGCGGCCCCACACAGGTTCAATGTCCTTCCCACAGAAGAGAAGACCAAGAGAACTGCCAATAGCCTGTAAAAGCAAATTTTGGTTGGCAGCATTAAGCGTAGGGCAAATAATAGGTGTCTAACCATGCTGTAGCTTCATGCCATTCTCATTGATACTTTAGGCTACTATACTATGGTCAGAAACTTCTTGGTGTAATAGTGATTAATGAATTTGGGCATGATATATTGTGATCCAGCTCCAATGTTTGTTTGATTGATGCGTAGAATATCACAGAATCTTAATCGGGAAGAAATGGAACTCACCCCTGGAAGGACTTGTTCGATGTAACCAGCCGTGAATACAGTCCAAATATACGGAATTGTCCTGCCGAAAGATGAAGAGGTTAGGAAATGTCCTTGAGCATCAAAGTTGCGTCTTTAGCGCGATTAAGTGGTTTAGTTAAGAATTTGAGATCCAGAGGCCGGTACTTACTTTGACGGGATGATGGCCAGGTAGTTGAGGGACGAGGGGAGGAGCTGCAGCAGCAAGTATCCGCCGATGAGCACCACAACAAGGCCCTTGCAGGTGCGGGTGAACTCCTTGCCGGGGACCTGCGGAAGGGAGAGAACATTATCACAAAGGGCACCATCGTTCAGGAGAGCTAGCGGTAACAACGCAGCGAACGCGGATCTGAAGCTTAGTATCATGAGCGCGCGCGCGATGTGGGTGAGCAAAAATTCTTGCAGATGGATGGGTTGCAGCACAGGCGGTCAACGCCGCGAGGTCCCAGATCCCAGAGCCGTCCCGACAGATCTCGCAGCTCGCAGCAAGAAAACAAAACGAAGGAAGTTTTGGTTGGTGGACTGAAGTTGGTGGTGGTGGTGGTAGAACGGGGGTGGGTGAAACCGGAGGAAGCACCGGCAGATCCCCCGCACGGCTGAAGCAACAAGGCGACTCCGCCGCCAGACCCGGCGATTCAGCCGCACAGAAAGCTTGTCAACTCCACCGCAGGCTAACAACTAACAAGCTTGTTTGCCGGCCACCGCCACCACCCGGGTGGGACCGGGACCATGGGACACCGAGAAGAACAAGATAAGCAAGAAGAAGCAGGGGCGCTTACGACGGCGGGGGCCGCGCCGGCCGGTTCCGCCGCCGCGGCGGCAACCGTGGCGGCGGTGGGCTCCTGCAGCGGCTGGCTCTCCATCATCTCGCTCCGCTCCGCCTCCCACCAGATCTCCCCCCGTTCGCCTGCGTGCGTGCGCCTTTGCTGTTTGGTGGAGACGTGGACCGGTGGCCTGGTGGGTGCAATAAGAAGACGAGGCGCGGAGGAGGGAAGGGGGGAGGGTTGCTGGGTCACTCTCCGAGTAGGCTGCTCCGGTCAACCCTTTCCCTCTTCCTGCTCAGCTCAGCCTCCCTCGGCAAGAGACTGGAGCAGGAAGGAGAAGCTCCCCGGTCTCCGAATTAGGAGTACATCGCCTAACCTTCGTTGGATTTTTTTTAGTGGGGTCCACTCCACGCTTAATCCTACTCTTTCGTTGCTACCAAGTCAAACGTGCCAACCAACATTTGGCGGAGGAGCACGTTGCCCAAGAGTTTCTTTTGGGGCTGTCTAGATAAGAATGAATCACATTTCACAAATTAAATGAGCTAGATTGAATCTCTTATTATTTAAATCAACACGATTTCTCGTGCTGAGGTTGTTCCACGTTGGTACTATCACTCTCAGCCGTCGGATGGATGCTGCGTTGTATTTATATCGTCAATCCAAGCGGGCGAGCTGCCGATGTCTTCAGACCCTTCGGCTCTTATGCGTCCCTGCTCGCCGCTCCCTCCCACTCCCCGATTCCCCAACTCCTTCGCCACTACGCGGCACATCATCCCTTCCCTCCCCCGCTCCCACGCGACGATTAGCGCCGGATGTTGGAATCCTCGAGCTAAATTTGAAGCGGCACTGAGCCGTCGTCGGGGCTTACCGCCCTGCCACTTCCCAAGGTTTTGACGGTCGGAGCCTTGGCCGGAGGGTGCCTAAACTCGCTGCAGCTACATCGATCCAGCCGGACGAGGCCAATTGGCCTGCGCGTGCTGCGTACTCTACGTGCACTGCTGCCTAAATGCATGCGGCAAGCCGTCGGCCACCAAGCTCTCAAGCGGCGACCTGTGCGCACGTGGGCCGTCCTCGTTGGCGAGCTCGGCGCAGCCCTCAGATAGAAAATTCAACAACGCTAGACCACGTCATCACAAAGGAGGGGAGCCAATCTAGGATGCGGCATCCAACATCACAGCAGCAAACGAACCACGCAAGCTCCCTGCTCAAAGTTTCTCGCTGCTGCAGTACTGCACCATGATGCTTACATTCTACTCGACAAAATGCCCGACTGAAGTTAAGTACATCCAATATATTTTTTGAGCTTCCCTCAGAGCCAACAACGGGGATTAAGAAGGCAATATCCATAATTATGAAATGAAGGGCCTATTTCTATAATGTTCCATGCTGATAAAAGGTAATAATTCCCTGTACTGATTAGCTATCATCGCATGACAACATTTATGTCATTTCTAAACCTGAATAGTGACATACATGTTCTGCAATTTGAGCCCATTTGTCAAATCTTCTAGAAATAAAATGTCCAATACTTGAAGAATGGCTATCGCTAATCAAGGATTCAAGATCTACTCTGTTCAATATTCATGCACTTATGGATAATATCTATATGCAACTTGGGTGTTATTTGTAGGGCTACAGCATGCTATTCACATATGTACTATTTTAGCTAACTGGATACATACAAAGAAATAATGCGTGTACATCTGAGGCGGAATTGATTGTTTGTTCCCTGATATAGCATAATTGCAATGCACAAAGATAGTGATGATTTTAAAACAACTGGCACTCTCGGTATCGTGTTGCTGATTTTATAACATACTGTATTCTCAATAAGAATCTGTCTGATAAATATTGAGCAGGAGGTAAGCATGTCTTTTGTTATTGGATCCTTTTTGAGGTTCTGGAGTTTAGTTTATCTGACAGATTAATTCTGCGAGCTTGAACCGCAGGATGTTATCTCTTTCTGACAGTGCTCCATGATTTATATGACAAAACCATCTCGAATTCAAAGGAGCAGCCACCAAAAGGTACTAAAGTTTTAAACTACTTTTCTTGGATCTTGGGTCTGTTTTGAAATAAGCAGGTATTCCAGAGAGTTTAAGCCAGTTGTTCTGCAACAGTCTCAACATTCATATGAAGACAGGACTACTGCTTTGAGTATCGTTGGAATATTTAGTGAGAAGTCAAGTGATCCTAGCACTCTTTCGTCCATGTTCAATGCCATCAAAACAATTTTAGGAGATATAATATACGGAGTATATCCTTTTTAGCTCTTTGATAGCTGTGCTAATCTATTATTCCCTGATCTTGTATTTTTCTGACATCCTACGGCTTAAATCAGTTTAACGCAGCTTGTAATTTAGACTAAACAAACTTAGTTTTGGGAAGGCTGAGAGAGTAAATTGTCACTTTTGAATAGGAGAATTTGAATGAAATGCTTTAGGGTGATTATCAAGATCTTCACCGAATCAAATGGGCAGACCCACTCCCTCTGTCCAATAGATTTATTGCATTATGTATAACTTTCATTATCGCTACCAGAATATGATTAAGTTAATCTAACTGGAGATCATGTCTCACCACATCATGTCAGCTGAATGCACAACCATTAGCTAAACGCTGGTTGGAAATCTAACAAGAGATCATGTCTCACCACATCATGTCAGCTGAATGCACAACCATTAGCTAAACGCTGGTTGAAAGTTCATACATCTAAGACTGTTTTAGTGTCAAGAAAATGTTAATTTGCGCTCAATTTACCCATACTCTATAGTGCTTCTATAGTGTTTATCTATAGTAAAGCCCATTTTAATGAAAAATGACCTGATCAATCAATCCATTTCTAATTATAGTTTGAACTTAATACTCATTAATTTCACATACAATTTTTATTATTCAAACATTTTATTCTATATTGTTTAATTATATACTCCTTTGAGATGAATTATCATAAAATATTATTGTGGTGGGTAAATAGGCGCGGCAAAGCCGCGCCATCTTTCTAGTTAGAATTTAATTTGTTTCTATTTTTTTGTTTGGTTCTACATAAAATTGATTTATAAACATTAAAATCCAAATGCTATTTAGACACTATCAGTTAGAATCACTCATGTACATCGACACCAACGTTGTTGCTAGTGAGGCTACCGCGAATCTGCCATTAGCGACAGTCTATGTTATGTCAAGGAAAGGCCAATGGCGGAATAGATAAGGACATAACGATGGCGATAATAGATACACCAAATTTGATCAAAATTAGGAATATGCTAGAAGAGTATTTACATGGGACTAAATAGAAATGTGTAGGAGTTCACTGATCGCAGCGAAAATAGATCAAACACAAAAACGAACAGAGACAAGAGGCAGAGATTTTTGACCGAAGTTCAGCTCCACACAGAAGCCTACGTCTCCGTTGAAGAGTCCAAAAAGGACCGGGTTGCACTCAACCCTAAACTTCTCTAAGTGACCACAAAGATTAACTTGGTTTTCACTAGATCGATGAGGGGTGATACAAACCTCACGGATCTCACTACAATGGTCTTGATAGATTTCGAGCGACACCTAGCTATTTAGGAGACGAATCTTCAAGAGTAATAGGCCCTGCAAGTCTTGCAATGAAAAGATCAAGTACTCAAATTGAAACGAGAGGTGAAGGACTCATAATCTCCTCTTCTTTCAATCAAAACCCTAGTGGATTCGATGAAGAACGAGTGGAGGAGGAGAGGTGGACCTCAGAGGGTCTCAGGGCATGATTTGAAAAGATGTGCAAGCTTTTTGGTAACCCTAAGACGTGAGAGGAAGGGAGAACATATAGATCAATCAAGGATAACCTTCCAAAAATATCAGGAGCGGACTAGTCCAAAGGTCCAGACAAGTCTGGACATCGGGCTCAACAGTAATATGGTCATCTCTCTAGAATCCGCAGAGGGCACGAACAAGTCCATTAGCGGACAAGTTTGGTCAGGCCGCAGTGCAACCGCTCTGGAGTCCGCTCGCCCAGCGGACAAGTCTGCTGGCAGACAAGTCCGGAGAGTCAATGGGTGCTCCTTCGCTAGAGTCCGCAGGTCTTGACGGACAAATCCGGGCTCGGACTAGTCTGATTCTGTCGAAGTGAGCAACGCACTAGAATTCGCAGCTTGGCCCGAACAAGTCCGGACACGCGGATAAGTCCTGGGTAAGCTACACGCTTCCTCTCTGGAGTTCAGCCACTGGGCGGACAAGTTCGAGAAACCGGACAAGTCCGGAGCCAGTAACCAAACAAAGATAATTAAGATAAAGATGAAATAAAAAAGTTTGAGCACTTAACCATTTTCAAAACAGAAAAATGCTGAACCCCTTTGATAGTACGGTGGTTCTAAGACTCAAGAAAAAGTAAATACTATAAACACAGAGCCAAAGAACCAACAATACTCTTTTTTTTTTTGGGGGTCGATAAATGTCCGTAGACTTAGTTCCTGCACACATACTCATAAAATGCCATCAAATACTTCTATTGTTTGTCACAATTCATCCCAAAATCCACAAAAGATCCTAGATGCACTTTCAATCTCTCCCTTTTTTAGATGAATTGATAACAACCAATTAGAAGTAACAAGGATAATCAAAGATTACAAGTTAAAGAACATATAAGCTCCCCCTAAATCTATGCACATCAACACATACTAAAATGACAATAGAAGCTTATATAAATTTTAACTTTAACCAAAAACAATATGCAATGAGATAGATAAAACACATAGATACCATATCATCACATAAGCAAATGTCATAGAGGTATGAAATATTATATTAAAACACACAAGTTCAAACGGTTCACACCAAAGATAGATAAAGGATGGATAGATAGGTAGGAGCATCTCTATTTCTCCCCGTTTGGCATCTTTTCATTATAAAAGGGCTCAGAAGTAAACGGCCAAAGTGAGCAATGCTTTGGAGTTCGCAGCTTGGCCCGAACAAGTCCGAGCACGCGGAGAAGTCCAGGGTAAGCTACGTGCTTCCTCTCTGGTGTCCGGCCACTGGGCAGACAAATCCGAGGAACTAGACAAGTCTGGAGCCAGTAACCAAACAAAGATGATTAAGATAAAGATGGAACGAGAAAGTTTAAACACTTAACCATTTTTAAGATAGAAAAATGCTGAACTCTCGTTGATAGTACGGTACGACTAAAAAAAAGTAAATACTATAAACACGAAGCCAAAGAGCCAACAATACTTTTTCCCTTTTTGGTTGATAAATGTCCATAGACTTAGTTCTTGCACACATACTCACAAAATATCATAAAATATTTTCATTGTTTGTCACAATTCATCCTAAAATCTACAAAAAATCTTAGATGCACTTTCAAGACCCCTCCTGTAATGGTGATGGTATTGCACCGCAGAGTCGGAGTTGGCGAAGTGGGAAATAGGGATTAATAGAGAGAGAGGGAGAGGATTCTTAGACTTCCCATAATTTTGAATCGGAATGTGCAACAAATTTCTAATTGGACATCAAAATAAAAAATAAGTTGAATTAGTATTTAATTTCGTGGGCCGCCAAACAGACCGACAATTTGATTAAATTCAACCCATTTCAGCCAAACAGGAGAAGCTTAGGGAGTGATCGGTTACCATCTCAGCGCTACCTGGTCGGTTCCGCGGGAGCCTGGCTCGTAGCACGCGAGCCTGTCTCGGCAGATACAAAACTGTGTCCCGTTCCTGATGAGCTAGGCTGTGGCCGCTTTTTGCATGAGCTAAGCAGATGTTAGCACATGCAACCAATCAAACGGTCTTGCATCGTATCAGCCTGACCGACATCGAATCTAACAACCAATCAATACATTGCTGCACGCGGTGAGATCACACCCTTAGCCGCCACGTTCTTTTTTTTTTTCTACAAAAAAAATTGGGTTTTAGGCAGCACATCCGAACCCGTTAAAACTGACAGGCCAAGTCTAAAAAAAAAACTGACAGCCCAGCCCAGTAAATGAAACGTCAGCTAACGGCCCATTTTCCTTCCAACCAAAAGGCCCAAATCATTATAGAACCCATCGTCGCAACCCTCCGCCGCAGCAGCCATGGAGGAAGCGAAGGCACAACCGCCGCCGCCGCCGCCGCAGCAGCAGCCTGAGCTCGCCGGAGAGAAGCGCAAGAGGGATGATGAGGATTCACCGGACGCGTCCCCCGAAGAGGCGCCAGCCGCTTCCACTGGTGGCGATGATGCGCCCAGCGCCGGCGGCGCGCGGCACCCTATGTGGAAGACGAGCCTGTGCTCCTATTTCCGCCGCCACGGCGCCGCCGCCCAGGGGTGCAGCCACGGGGAGTCCTGCCGGTACGCGCACACCGAAGAGGAGCTCCGTCCGCGCCCCGACGGCACGTGGGACCCCACCTCCGACCGCGCCAAGAAGCTACGCAAGGACGCCGAGGAGGCGCAGGAGGAGGAGGTGGTGACGCTGGATGAGCAGTCGCTGGACAAGTGCCTCGTCGGGCTACCCAGGGGCTGGACGGCCGACAGGCTAAAGGCCTTCCTTAAAGATCAGGCAAGTGTTACTTCAGTGCAGGGTTTATGAGCTGTTTATCACTGTACAGTGTCCACTATGCTCTGGTTCAATTAGAGTCGGGGCTAGGGATTATTGATCAATGTAATTCAAGGGCCTAGTAGAACAGGTACCATTTCAAACTGTTTCAGAAAGCACAAACTTATTAGCAAGTAGCTAAGCATGCTCTGGTAGTTACCACTGCACTGAGTTTCTGGGATGCAGTAATTCCTTGAAAAAACTTACGATAAAGTACCACGTATCAGTCACTGTTAAGCCATGTCAAATAGATCCAGATGCAATTTATTCATATGCATGAGATTCGATAACATGCATATCCTGAAACATATGCATATTTTTCAAAATAGATGTATCTTTTATCTCTCTCTCTCTCTCTCTCTCTCTCTCTCTTTAAAAAAAATATTTTTTGTGTGCACTCCTTAGTGGATGCCAGGAATCCGTTGAGGAAAGGGGCTGGGGAAAGCATGAACCCCAGGTCCTACACTAATAAATATAAGTGCAACTGAAAATTCAGAGTACATTTTTATATCGCGTAAGTCCCTTCACAATATTTTGAAGCTTGATACCGCTCACATACACACCAAAACACAGACACAGTGAAAAATTTTAGTTATGTAACCAATAGAAGTTATGAACCAGAATAGAAGACGTTGGCCCACTCATTAATAAATATTTCACAGTCATCAGACCCGTATCCAAACAATAGGTACAAAGAATAAAACGTAGGGTCAAACATTCTGAATCAACTGTACTTATTATCTTATGTTGCCTTTCTTCCTTTGATGATGATGATACTTGCATCTGAACCGGTCGTGAATAAAACCTATATTTATATGTGTTCTTTTGGAAATTTAATTCCCAAATCCCAGAGATAGCTCTGGAAGAGAACAAAAGAACTACCACCTCCATTTCAAAAAGATTGTCATTTGGGTCTATGAATCTAGACAGTTGTCTGTCCTGATTCATAGCTAGAATGAACAGCTTGTAAAAATATAAGTATTACGTGCTTATCTTGTGTAATAAAACTCTCATGGTACTTATCGACCCTTTTCATTTTCATCCTGTACCAGATTACCAAAAAGGGATATGGGAAAATCAAAACTGTGCCACACCATTAGTTCAATTCTTATCTAAGAGACATTGCAAAAACATCATGTCTTGCCTAACATATACCCCGATCATCAAGACATGGTTTGCTTTATGATATCTGTCAGCTAAATATCGACTTTATAGTGTGATCTAATCCTACATATCTGGAGTGTAATTTAGCTGAATTTTCATTTTAGGAAATTTAGGATATAATATTTGCATTTGTATACCCTGTTGTCTTATGCCAAATTACCAAGCTAATGCTACAACTCAAATGATGGTGCTGTAGGGAATCTCATATGCAACAGCGAAGAAAAAGAAGGGAATGACCGTTGGTTTTGTGACTTTTGAAAGTATTGAACAACTGATAAAAGCTGTTCAGGTAATTATCTGTTTTTTCATACTGGCTTGTTTGGGCTTCTTCATAAGGACTTGACTTTTACCCCTCGATTTGAGTAGGTCCTTAAGGAGAATCCTTCTGGTGGAAGGGAAATAAAGATAGCAGATGCCAATCGTAGGTCACATAAAAAATTGCCTGTTGACAGGCCAATATCTGATAATGGAACAACCACAGGAAATGGTAGTGCTCCTCCAACTGGTGCTGGAGAAAAATATGCACCTGAAGCAGCTGGCTCAAGCAAGAAAAGTGCTCGCGATGCTGTTACTCCTCTTGCCCATATGTCTTACAATGATCAGTTAGAACACAAAAAACATACAATGGCACAGATACTGAAGAGGCTTGTAAGATCAAATGCTTTTCCTTGTCCTGTTTTAAACAATTCTCAACTATGTTTCTGGAGAAATTGCTGATCACTGTTCTTAGCACTTACTGTCTTCTAATGTAGACTCGAAATGCTAGGAAAGCTTGCCCACCTGCCATTCCCCTTCCTAATTGGGTGTATAAGTCAAAGGAAATTGGTAAGCTCCTAATCTTAATATATTGCTCACTGCTGCTGCTTGTTAGAAACATAGGTGTTAGTTAATTAGTTGTGGTTGTTTCTTATCTGCCAGTGGCACGAATGTAAACTAAGGGACAAGGGGTGTCTGGTGCCATGTTGTATTTTACAACTCTTCTTAAACGATGCAACTCCCCTGCATATTCAAGAAAAAAGAAAGAAAAAATCTTAATAATATATTGCGGTTGCATGTTTGGGTCGCTGCAGTTTGTGTTGGGCTCCTTTAATATTTTGAAGAATTTAATCATTTGCCTACCTCCCATCATAACTAAATATATCAACTCATAGCTTGTTTAAGCTCAAGCCATATCTAATCATGGCTCTGTTGATGATAATTCTTTTGTGCAGCTGTTTGTTATATAATAGATGATTATATAGATTCTTCTTTTTTCCAATATTTTGTGCGGAGTGATAGAAAGATGAAAGAAAATGAATATATTGATATTTCACGTGGGATTGTGAGAAAAATCTAATAATCTCCTAGAGATGAGGTAAGGAGAGATGAGGTAAATTGAATGTTAAGAGAAATGGCTAGTGCTTAAGTAATACTACTGAGAAGCAGCAGTGCAATATCTGGTCAAAGCAGTAGTATTAAAGTCATGTAATGTAGATAGGTATAAGTTTGACGGAATAAGTTCCTGTCCATCTTGTTGCATTCGCTTGCTACATTTGGAATTAGACTATTTGAGTGTCGAATGACTACACTGAAGCACTGAATCTTGCTGTAGTATGGAACTTTTCTAGGTCCACAGACTGGCTTCTATCTTCCATGCTTCCATGATTCATATTAGCAGCATATGATTGCTTATTAATTTTAGAAAAAGACAGAATGCGTCAAAAGTAATTTAGTGAATATAAGTTGCATTCAACCCAGCAAAGCTCTTATAATCAGAAAAAATGTAACCTCTTCTTTAGCTTCCAACATGAAAGATCGATCCACTTAGCTTAACCAAAACATATAAAAGTTTTTGATCTAGTATCAGAGCTGCTTGATGAGTAATCTATAAAAACTGAAACATGACCATTCATTTTCCTAACTTTAGAGCAAGAAAGTCTATTAAAGATTAATCCCTCCATTCACTTTTATAAGTCATTCTAGGATTCAAATTTTGTTCCCCAATAATTCTCACTTCCCAATACACCTTTCTCTCTTTCTAGCACACTTTCTCTAGTATATTTTGACTTTTTGCTGCTATAGTTTACATATTTCCATGCCATATTTACACGAATTGCTCTTTCAGTCATTGGCTGTACTCTGTAGCCTTCTAATTGTATAGGCTGGGTGTTAGTGATTGTAAACAATATTTGAGCAAGGAATATCTAGAAACGGAACTTGAATTCTTATGAACCCCACTTTGGGGCTTGTTGTCAGTCCATGTGTTTGTTTTGGGTTCGGAGGGGTGGCAACCACTTCCTTTGTACTTCTGTTTTACTTCTTATGAAATGACAAGCAACTCTCCCGTGTACTCGAAAAAAAAGATGTTCTTCACAGGGTACCTGTTGTTGAGACCGATACAATGCACTTATTCTCCTCTATTTTTTACTATTGTTAGACTATACTTATGATCTGTTCTATTATGCAGGTGGTCTTCCTTGCATACTTGAAGGCATTTTAGAGTCCCCAGTTGTTAATGGATACCGTAACAAGTGTGAATTTTCAGTAGGATATTCCTTGGAGGGCAAAAAAACAGTGGGATTTATGCTTGGGAATTTCAGGTTGCTTTATTTGTTTCTCATT
Source organism: Zoysia japonica (assembly GCA_001602275.1). Lineage (NCBI taxonomy): Eukaryota > Viridiplantae > Streptophyta > Magnoliopsida > Poales > Poaceae > Zoysia > Zoysia japonica. The sequence continues at coordinate 222,359 of BCLF01000101.1, read as the reverse complement.
TTGTTCGCTGCCCTTACTCCAGTAACAATGACCGGAACGTAAAATTATAGGGAAGGTGTAACTGCTGTGGAGGAACCTGTGAATTGCCCAAATGTGTCAGAAATTTCCTGCAAATATGCTCTGATGTTTCAAGAATTTTTGCAATCATCAAGCTTGCCTTTGTGGAGCAGAATTGATAATTCTGGATTTTGGCGCCAATTCACTGTATGATCTTTATAAAAATCTTAAGCTAGATCTATGTTTATATTGGATTTGGTAAACTTCTTATTCTGTGATTGTCCCAGGTTCGTGAAGGCAGGAGTCCATCTCAATCTGATGCTTCACAGAATGCAGAATCACAAATTTCAGAAGTCATGCTTATTGTGCAGGTATTTTGGAGAGAAAATGCATGTTTATTGCGACATCGATGCACTAGAACCTTTCCTGCTGGCTTATCATTGGTTGATCTAACATGGCCCATACTATCAGGTGTGTTCAACAGGTGTTGATGAGGCTCTAATGAAAGAAGAGTTTGATAAGCTGTCTGCTGCCCTGCAGCTAGGAGCAGCAACATGCTCACCTCCATTGCCTCTGACAACTATTGTAGTGCAAGTAAGTATGCCTAATGGCTTCAGAGCTATGATTTCTGTGCATGTTTCCCTTCTTTGTTCTATTTAATCTGGATGGGCTGTTTTTTTGTAGCTTTATTTCTGTTACTATCTTTGCTTGTAAAGTGTATTGCACATTTGCACTTTGCTTGTAGTGCTGTTAGAATTATAGTTTTCTCTGTGCAACCTATGTTTTTCATATGGTAAGGTAATATGCCAATGCAGCACTCACCAGCAAAAAAAAAAAAAAAACTCGACCTGTAGAGGGTAAGACAGCGCTCAGGCATTTTTGCTTAGAGAAGACCTCACATAGGTCGAGAAAACCCCAGAACATCTGCTCCACCCTTACACTGTGTTACCCCTTGTGAATGACCAACGACCTGGGCTAGGCCTTAGACCTATGTTTTGGCATGTGATAGACGAGGTGATTTTTTTAACCACAGCCTGAAATTCGCTCCCACGAGGAGTCGAACCGAGGACTGCTAGACTAGAGTCAACTAACCAACTAAGCTAGAGGTCATTTCACTCCCCAGAAAATAAGGATACACTGATATGTCGAGTATACATAAATATATTTTTTAATTTTGTAAATTAGAAAATAGGAATAACCAAATACGAACACATATATAACTGACTCCTTTAGGATCTGCAAGTTCATTTGAGCACTTTTTTTAGCTTAAGAATAGAGCTGCAAACATTCTGCTCGCTCAAGAAAGTCGATGAGCCTATGGATTTTGCTGTAGTTGGGGTTCGATAGAATATATTCAGCCCAGTATCGTCTGGGTGTGTCATTGGGTATCGAAGATGTTTTGTGAATTAAATATATTGTTTTTAGATCATTTATTCTCTGATACCTCGCTAAGCATGTATCAGACTTATCGACCCAATAATAGGCTGTCTTTGTTGCTACAAAATTCTTGAAGAATAAAAATCTACTGATGCATGCAGGATCATAAAGGAATATCAAATGCTGCACCTGCCGATTGTCCACTGATCCCACTATTGATGCCAAAGGAAGGACATCAGTTGGAAACTGGAGCAGATGATAAAACACGAATCCACGATCACATCAGCAATTTAAAGTTCTCCATATCACCAGCAGCTTTTTTTCAGGTCTGTATGCAACATACTAATTTCGTTAATTGTTTTTAGGGTTAAATATAGTAATGACACGCAATTACACAGGTTAATACTCTTGCCGCAGAAAGATTGTATGCCCTTGCTGGTGATTGGGCCAATCTTAATTCAGATACTTTACTTTTTGACGTCTGCTGCGGGACTGGGACTATTGGCCTGACCTTAGCGCACCGTGTTGGAATGGTGAGGATTTATGATGAGTGTTGTTTTATAGTATCATGGCCAATTACTTCTGAGCCCTTTTATTAACTGGTTTAAAATTTGGATACAACTATGGGCCTCTGTTGTTTTTTTTGGGGGGGGGGGGGGGGGGGTTTNNNGGGGGGGGGGGGGGGGGGTGTGTTTCTTTTTAAAAAGTAATTACTTAATGTGCAGGTCGTTGGGATTGAAATGAATGAATCAGCAGTTTTGGATGCGCACAGAAATGCTGTTATTAATGGCATAAAAAATTACCGCTTTGTCTGTGCGAAGGTGGGGTCCATTTTTCTACCCATGAAATTTATACACTTATTTAATTACCTTTGTATCATTCTGTTCTATCCCTTCAATTTCCTAATCTTTCTTGGTAAAAAAGAAATCTCATTTGACTGCATGTGCTGGAATTAATCAGGCTGAAGATGTGATGGGATCTCTTCTCACAGAATATCTCGGTTCACCGCAGCAGGATTTTGCAGCTTCTGAAAATATTTCAGAAATCAATGATACAAGCAATAATGGAGATATACTCGATTGCTCTGAGAACAATTGTGCAATGGTGGATAGTTCAATACAAAAGAGTGATAATGATGAAACACATCAGTCTAGAAACACATCATTTGATCTTTCCAATTGTGACAGTGATGAGGAAATAAAGGGAAAATCACGAGATAGGGTTAACAAAGAGCTTGATGGTAGTCATGGTGAACCTGATGAAGCTGAGGGGGAACACAAGTGTGAGGAAGCATCGGTGGCCAATGGTGAATCCACTAATGCAACATGTGCCGATTATTCGGAGCACAGCAGGACATGCCAGGTTGATGCTACCGCTTCAAAAAACGATGTCCTTGCTTCTACTGCATGCCAGTTCAAAAATGTTGTGGCTATTGTAGACCCTCCACGTGTTGGTCTTCACCCAACTGTAAGCAAATTTGAACTTTTCTTGGAATGCAATGTCATAGTTTATTGAAATCTGCTTGGTTTTCCAGCTACTATTCTTTTAAGGCGCTGTGGCTTGCCTTCTATATATATTTTGATTGAAAGGGCTTATCTTTAGAGAGTGGGTATTGCGAGTCAAACCTTCTGGAGTGTGCTTATACTATTCATCCTCTTACTAAGCTGGTAACCTTCTGGACGATCTACTCACTTCATGACGATTTTGATAGGTGATCAAGGCATTGAGGACACATCCACGCATTCGCCGTCTAGTGTAAGTATTCCATATACCTGGTGCTCTGTGTTTGCTGAATATACAGTAGATGTCATGATTTTTAGTTTTATTGAAGATAGGAACATATGCAGTGAATAATTTCTGTCGCCCAACTGCATTGTTCTTGAAATAGTGGAATCAGGTGATTCCATTTTAAAGATCTGTGACAATTTCTAGGGTTCAAACAGAACAGTGTTGTGCATTATGCTGTTCTATGGTTTTAAAATTCATTGTTTGTTTTCTATCTTGTTACGGCAGGTACATTTCCTGCAATCCTGAGAGTCTAGTCGCCAACGCAATTGAGCTCTGCACTCCAACAGCCGAGAAACAAGAAAAGAACAAAGGTAACCGAGGATGGCGGTCCATGAGCAGTGCTGGTCTTGCTAGACAGCGGACTAAGTCGATGCCCAGCTCGGAGCCTTTTGTCCCTAAGAGGGCGATGGCTGTTGATCTATTTCCACACACTTCACATTGTGAGATGGTCATGCTTTTTGAGAGGTGAATCTATAAAATAAAAGGCAGCGTGCATCAAATTGTTCTTGGAGATTTTGACCTTTGAGAACCATATCAATTTTCTGTACTTGATTCTTATGTTGTAACACCTATTTGACTCAGCGACAATCACAGTTGGCAATTGCTGTTGGTTCCATTATTTTGATCCAATCTTGTTCTTAAGCACTTGTGCAGTATGTTTTGTTTTGCTTCATTCGTACTATTCATTTTGTTGTTAACTGAATGTCGTAGAAGTTGAGCAATGCTATGTCCTGGTGCTGAATTGAAGGATGAGACTCAAAGCTGTTACCTGCGCATCCGCCTCAGCTTTTATATCGATGGTCCCGGCATTTACTTCTGCAGTGACCTTCTAATCTGGGAAGACCTTAATTGCCTGGCTTCTGAACCTTGTCACAGCCCCAACTGTGATTGAACACTTAGTCATTTGAAACACGAGAGAGTTTCTCAACTGCTATGTTTTTTCTTTTTCTATGAAATTCTTGTGTTGCAAGCGAGCCCTTACTTTGTTTAAGTTATACTCCTTTCGTCTCTAATTATTTTACTTATTATTTTCGCTTCTCAATACATCTTTTTATCTTTAATATATATATTTTTTATATATTTCTGTGTCTATTTTTTTTTCTCGTTTTCAAAGTATCTCACATTTTATATCTTTATTAATTCTCGTGTCCACCCTTAAAATGAAATGACAATTAAACGGGGACAACGGGGACAGATAGAGTAATTATTTCTATGGGGTAGGTGCTCTTTTTCATTTGATCTTAGGTCTCTTTTCGAACGCAGAAATTTTGCAAGAATTATACAGGAATTTTACAGAAATTAGTTCAAAGATTTGAAAATTTATCTCGCAATCAAAGGAGGCCTTAAAGTGTTCGAAAACATATCTTTTTGATGCATCTTTTCATTATATTGAACAAGAATGCATTTGCTGTATTCGAGAAAGCACTAGGTAGGTGTCGGTTGCCATATTGCCCTCTGAAAACCCCATGTCCTGCTCATTGGCCATATTTGCTTGCTTTAATAAGGGGTCCTACGTGATGGAAAACTAAAATATCTGAAGTAATGCATGATGACGATGGAGACAGGAAGAGGACTTTGGTGCCCAAAGTAAAGCAGCGGTAATTTCATCCCCCAAAAAATCAGAGGGAGGGACTGTCCAGGCATCTACTATCTGTAGCTGAACTGCTGAAGGCGAGGGGAATCTATAGCCATGCTACACCGGATGAGGATCCTCGGCAGTCCTACGAACGAGCAGTCGCGTGCCGCAACGTTCGATGCCTCGGCTCCGATCGAACGGTTCGGCAGCGTCGGTTTGACCTGACTGGAAGGAAGGTGCTCACGTACCATTTTCTAATGAAATTCTTTTCTCATTTAAAAATAAAAATGACTTCCTGCGGCTTAAAAATTCATAAATTTTTTTAGTGAACTAAAAAAATATGTGTAACTATATAAATTATAAAAAATATATTTAGAAGTGAGAATGTTGTATTATAAATAGAGAAAAGTATATTGGAAAGCGAAAAAATTGATTAGGAAGCGATAAAGACATGTTGAAAAGAAAGAAAATTATAGTAGAAAGTGAGAAAAATGTGCTGGAAAGAGAGAGAAGTAATTGGTAAAAGAAAAGGAAACTGCTGGGAAGCTAGAAAGACGTGCTGGGAAGATGATTGGTAAGTGAGAAAGATGTGTTAAAAATAGAGAAAATTAATCAGCAAGCGAGAAATATGTATTAGAAAAAGAGAAATATGCATTTCTCACTTCCTAATCAATTTTCTTTCTTCCCTCTCTTCCCAATATACTCTCTCTCCGGTTCACAAAGAAAATTGTTTTGGACAATGACACTGTATTCAAAATATAACATTGACTTCTATTTTTTATAAAAATATTTATTAAAAATAACATATTTATACTTTTATGAAAGTACTTTTCAAGATAAATCTTATCATATAATTTTTATATTTCTAAACTTAACAAGTTAAAATTTATGTATAATTTATATTCCCAATGTTTAACTAAACATTATTGTCCAAAAAGATATTCTTTTTAAATCGGGGGTAGTACTTTTCTCTCTTCGTAATACAAACTTCTCACTTCTAAATGTATAATTTGTATGGTTACATATTTTTTTAGTTTCACTAAAAAGTTTTATGAATTTTTTAAGCAGCAGAAAATCAATTTTTTATTCTAAGATGAGAAAAAAATTCATTAGAGAGCACCCTTCCTTCTAGTCGGGTCAAACTGATGCTGCCGAGCCGTCCGATCGAAGCAGAGGCATCGAACGTCGCGGAACCCGACTGCCGAGGATCCTGATCCTGCCACACCTTCATTGATGCCAATTGCGTTAGATTTAGTTGGTGGTCAGCAGGGGACAACAACCGCGAGAAACATTGAAGAATGGGTGACCTGAATATAAGAGCATCTATTTAGTTGTATAAATTTTGATCTAACCCAATTGAATGCAGGCGGTGGTGGTTACGAAAACTGCATGAACCAAACCGGCAGCATGTGCAAACCAGGAGGAAGAGTCTCGGTTCATGCAGTTTTCGAGCTTCAGCATCAAAAGTCAGAGCACTTGATCCTGAGTCACAGGAATCATTTCATTACGTGTAGTATAACGCTGCGATCTTTTTCCCAAGCACTGTACATTGGTACAAACTAACTGTACGTTCGTTGTCAAATCCCTGTAAAAATTTCCGTTATGAATTTATAACGGATCTAATTAAGCCAGTGCTATTTAGTTTACAACATAGGTTTTATATGATGGAGAGCAAGACATAAATATTGCAAACTATTTTCGATAATTAGTAAAGATTGCAAACTTGAAGAGAACAAAAGGCACCATATGAAATCCCATGTTTTAAAGAGGCTTCACGAGTCGAACACAGAGCAAATGGTAGGCAAATGAAAATCTTACCGTCTCTACTGACACGCCTATGCCTCCCCCCCCCCCCCCCCCCCCCCCCCCACACACGCACACACCCCTTGATCTCCACGCGCTTATCCTAGCCGTAACACTGGTCATATCCAAACCCTTTTTATTGGACCTTAGGTCCCGTTTGGTATCGTGGAAAAAGAGGTTGCGTAAGGGAAATGAGAGTTTGGTTAGTTGATATCCATCATTTGGGGACTAGGTTAGGGAAATTGAATTTGTTATAGATAGGGAAATGGAGAGAGCATTTTCCAATATTCATTTCCCATGGGCGGGGTTGGGTTTAGCTTGGATAAGTGGCACCTGGTTATGAAATTACTATTTTACTCTCAAAACATGTATCCACATTTTATTTAGTCTAAGGGTATTTTAGTCTAATAAATTATATAACCCAATTCTTAACCAAATACAACCAAACATAGGAAATGGATTAAATATATATATATATTCCTAACCTTAACCCACCTCTTCATTTCTCATTTCATTTCCCTTTCCCTAACCCAATCTATATCAAACGCCACTTTAAAGTCTACTTTACCTTATCTATAGTAAATTTTATCATACTCAATCTATGTCACTTATCATTGAATTAATGTTCCATAATTTTTTGCTGGATCCACATTAATATTTTTAAAAATTGAATTAATGCTTCTCCATGACTCTGTGATGAATGGTCAGAATTAAGTATGGTAAAATTTACCATAGATGAGAAAGAGGCGGAGACCTGCATTTGCACGGGTGGACGTGTTAAAATATTCCCGCGTCAGCAAACGGCACCACCATACGGAGAAGGAAGACTTCTTCCTTGCAGTCCATTCCAGACGGCAGATTGATTTCAGTATTAAACCCTACATATCTTTATTTCATGTTTATTAATTTGACTAGCACAAAGATGGCGATGCCCAAAAGAGGCCTGACCAGAAACACACTTTTTTCCTTAACTGGTTTACACATGTGGCTGGTGATTAACATTTGTTCTTATTTTTTTTATTGCTACACACTTGTTCTTGATGATGCGAAGCCTCCTCTCTCTCTCTCTCTCTCTCTCTCTCTCTCTCTCCATATTTGTTCTTGAACATTCGTGCTGACGTGGGTTTAGTTAATCTGTTAATTATAGTTCGGTAATGCAAGCTGCTCATGCATGCTGTCTCCACATTATAATACGAGTAGTACAGAGAAATCTCTAATGATGTCTAACAAGGACCGCACTTTTCTCTGTAAAAAGCCAGCGCACGCGTACGTGGCTGCCGATCAGACGCTCGTTCCCTGCTGACGTTAGTCTCTGCGTTCCTGCGCCGATAGCGGCGCCCGTCGACTGGTCCGGCGCCAATCGTTGCCGCCGTCTCCCGGTTAAAAATCACCTGGTCCGACGCGTCACGCGATCTCCAGAGAGATCATTGCACCACGTCATGGTCCTACGTGCCATGCCCCGGGGCCGCAAACGGCGTGTGCCTACCTGCTCAGTGATCACCAGTAGTGACCTGTCCGGCAGGCACGCGTACGTAGTCGACTTTGATTTTAGCACTCCGGGTAAGGATAGAACAAGACCTTACGTGGCAGTTCAGCACCTTGAGTTGGAGACACATGTCATTTGCTCGATGACCCCTCTTGCTATGCAAAGATTTATTATTGAGTGGAACGCATATGGTCCATATGAATATTTGGGTTGGTCATACAGATCCCTTTACTCTTAAAATGGTCATTTGGGTTCAGGATCTAATTAAACGCTTCATCTTCTAGTCCAAACCTCTTTGTCAGCTGGAGAAATCTGACGTGATTGTGCCCAGGTAGACTATATATGACTTGTGTCTGAGGAACAGTAGGGCATGATCGGCTTAGAAATCGAAAAAAAAGTTTGGTGGTTGTGTTCTACTGCCACAATATCATCATGAGTGAATTTTTCAGTTGATATTTGTCGGGAGGCAAGTTCTACGGTAGATTAAAATAAACGTGAGGCATTCATTTATTTGGATCTCGAGAAAAAAATAGTTTTTTTATCTTCTAAGAGGTAAAAGCAATAAAATATTATAATATTTAAATTGAAAGAAAATTAACAAATTATGTAAAGTTACATATGTTGCATATTAGATAAGTGACTATTTTGAAAATAAACGTCACTATGAGGAAAGAAATTGCTTTGTAGAAAGAAATTTTGCTGGAGATATCATATGAACTATTTTTTTTATCTAAAATTCGACGGACTGATTCGAAGTTTCACTTGCTAAGGAGGTGAAGGGAGAGATGGTCTAACTTAGCTGGAACTCTAGTAAGATTGATTAGTTTGATAGCACTGAGGCTAACAGTCCACGTTGGTATGGCCACGTGGGATTTCTCCGGTTGATAAAGAGGTTTCGACTTGGAAATTAAGCACTTTATGAGTTAAGGGAATGCTGATACATTTCACACTTTATTATTTACTACTAGAATAATAATTCAAAAAGAAAATGGGTATTTTATCAAAGATAACACCAGATACTTTTGCACGGACGCGCTTATCTAAAGACCATTTCGTACTGTTCACCCTTGAGAGGATGATGGTTAGGTATAGTTTTGCACGTCGACAGCAGAGGACGCGTCTTCTTTATGTTGTTATCACCAATTTCTCTTTTATCAAAGGGGGATGTTGACCATAGCCCTTAAGCTCGTACCGTACTACTCTACACAGCGATGAGCATAAGTGCGACCACCGTTCGTGCACACACCACACGTTCCACTCAAATTTGTGCTCGGTCCCACATGCCTTTCGCTCCTGAAAGACGTTTGATTCGCTTTCATTCATGTACAGGTGAAACAGCTTCGAAAGATTTTTTTTTTATTTTGTGTGCCACTTCAATGTCTTAAGTACTCTACTCCTACAAGTAAAATTATCTCATAGTTTTTTCTATCTATGGGTAAAAATATTAAACTAGATATTTTCATATATTCATGTTTCAAGCTTTATCGAGAAACACTAATAGTTTTTTTTTTTATTACTTAGAGCCTGTTTGAACAGCTACCAAATTTTACCACACCTTAAGTTTAGCGCACTAAAACTTTGGTGACGAAAATTGGTGTCCTAAGTTTGGGAAGTTTTGACATGAAAAATGAACCAGCAGTCTATTGAAAGCTTATGACACAACATAAGCAGCTGGATCTGACCGACTAAGGCTTTTTTTAATGCGAGAATTTTTTTTGTTTTTTGCTACATTTTTTTTAGAAAATTAAACTGATTCCTGCGAAATTCTTGTGAGATTCCTGCGTTTCAAAGAGGGCTGTCAGGATCATGTGATAACTCGTACCAGTACACGTGGGCCAAGACCTCGAGGGGTTTTGGGGACAGACGACGGCGCACGAATGCGTGCTCCGACTCCTGAGGCGACGATCTACGAAAGCCGTCTTCGCCGAGCTAAGATGCACGGTGACGCCTTCGAAAGCCGACTCTGGGGACCGACCCTCGGGTAGGTACGGCGTTATGTCGTATTAATTACCGGTGGCTAACTGCCAACCGTCCTGACGGGATGGGACGGGTTCACCACGACGACACTCCAGCTGAAGCTACAGTACCAGACGGGCCGCGGGAGTCAACGGATAAGACTCAACGACACTGTGGCTGACTCTACAGTATCGAACTGGCACTACAGGGCCGGACAGGCGCTACAGTGCCCGCAGCTGTGTGCGACGCGACGGGCCACGCCCGCGCATAGACGTAACGAATGATGACGACGCCAGTGAATGACCCACCTGTCAGCGAGACAGCAGAACCGTATAAGGCCCACCATTTTGTAACTCCAGACCGCTCTATATAAAGGGGGCCCGGAAAGCGATAGAGAGAGAGAGGAACAACGAACACACACAAAAACCAGACCCAGAGCTCTTATGCGTAACCGTCTACGCGCAAGCAACTTCACGAATACTTGCATAGAGCATCCACGATCTAGGCGTCGGATCCTTTTCCTAAAAGAGAATCCGACCCTTTGTACTCCTCCCCCGAGATAAACCATCCTCTAGACGTAGCGTATTACACCGTTCGAGGTGGCTCGAACTAGGTGAAAAATTCTCTAAGTCTTCCGTAGACTAAGGCATATCGAATACGAAGGCACATCACCTCCTCGATTGTATTTTGTACTGTGCCGGTGTTCAGAACGCCGACAAGGCCTTAATTTTTTGCCGACTAAAAATTAGTCATTTTCTTCCTAACGGACGAACTAAAATTTTTTAGTCCACCCATCGGCTAATTGTTTTCGAATTAGTGGAGACTAATAGGGACTAATAGTTTATGGATACAATAAAAAGTCTAAATTACCCTTGTTTTTTAAAAATTAAACTTGAAACGTATCTTTTTTACCTCACACCTAATCGAAAACTTACAAAACAATTAGTCATGAATTCAAACAGCCACAAATTAATAATTAATCAAGGATAAAATAGACATATCATTGAAGGATGGACTAAAAATTAGTTCTATCTTAAAATAGACAATGGATTAATAATTAGTCGACTAATAATTAGCCGATTAATTATTAATCCAGACTAACAATTTGTCGATCGGATCCAAACAGTCTCTAAGTTTAATAATAATGCAAACAGTAACTATCAAAGTTACTGTGGCGCGTTAAAACTTTAAAATGGTAAAACGTTGATTCTGCTATTTAAAAAAAAAATGCTTCCATCTATCTTACTCCCTTCGTGGCAGAATGAGTGACATTTTTTTATTTTTTGAAATCAATGTTTGATCATTTATTTTATTTAAAAAATTTATAAAAATAAAAAATAAACAAATCAAATTTAAAGTATTTCTAATAATAAATCATTTTATAATAAAAATAAATAATAATTTTATAAATTTTTTGAATAAAACGAATACTCAAAAATAGATGTTAAAAATTTAAAAGACACTTGTTTTGAAAAGAGTATTTAAGGTTCCATCGCATCGCACCGCCTCGCACTCGCCACTGTTGTTACTGATGAAGGGAAAGCGGCAGCCATCATCTCCTTCCCTTCCCTTTCCTCTCCCTGCTGCGATTGCCCCCGGCTCTGGCATCGCCACTAGCTCACTCAGGTCCTAAAAGAGATCGCATCGAATCGCGCGTCGTCGTTAATTAGACGCACCTCCGGCGAAAAGCCTCATTCCTCCTTCCGAGGTCCCAATCGGGGACGAGCGAACGCGTCTTCTTTTCCGTCTTCGTCTTCGTCTTCTTCGTTGCCGCGCGGGCCGTCGTCCAGGAAGCAAGAACCACTCGCTGCTCTGCTCGCCGCCATGGAGAACCCGAACCCGACGGACGCGGAACAGCAGGTGACGCGTGTTCTCTTCTTCTCAGTCAGTTACACATACGAATCTGAGCTTATTGATGTCGTATGCACTCCTTCTGTCACCAGCAAAATCTTTGCTCTGAATTCTGCTGCTCTCTCGCCTGGCAGCAATACGTTACTAAATTGAATTTGTTGCTGGTATACATATTCAGCACCTGAAGATCAAAGACTCATCTGAACCTTCCTCCTCCCTTGTAACAGGAGAACCCTGCATCCACTCACCAGTCACAGCGTCCGCACCTCTGCATCGACATCCCGGCGGCACCAACCGTGCCCGACCACCTCCTGACACCGACGACAGAGGCGGATACCATCACCCCGACCGCCGACACTTGCCACACCAAAAGGAGGCAACAGCAGGCCGGCGTCCCGAATCCGATCACTCCCGGCTTGTCGTCCAGCGGCAGGAACAGCGGCGCCGTGCCCTCGAAGCCGCAGCGCTCGCCGTCGTTCATGCTGCGGCAGACGGTGAAGAGCCTGCTGCCCGTGGGCAGCTTCAAGTCGTCGGTGAAGGGGTGCGAGGCGTCGCTGTCCAAGCTCTTCGGCGGGAGGATGGTCAGGACATCGTCCCTCCCGCTGCGTGATGTGGATGCTCTGCCACACCAAGCTGATAAATCTTCATCAGCTTCTGCTCCTGTAAGCTAGCACTGCAGCTGAAAGCTCTTCTCGATTCATTCTTGTGTGGTGGCTGCCGCTGATGACCTGATTAATGGAGTAGTTAACCTGATGATTTGAACTGATGTACGTATGGTGGCAGGAGAAGAAAGCGGTGCACATGTTCCGATCCCAGTCCCTGCCCATGAACATGGAGAAGCTCAACACCGCGAAGAGCTTCAAGAGGCTGGACTCAGTCGGCGGCAGCATGTTCCGCGTGGTGCCATCGACGCCGCGAGCGCCAACAGCAGCAGCAACCAGTGTCGTTCCCGATACACTCCCTGCCGAATCAGCGGCGTCCGACGCCGAGGACGACGGCGGCGAGGCCATCCCGGAGGAAGAGGCGGTGTGCCGGATCTGCATGGTGGAGCTGGCCGAGGGCAGCGACGACACGATGAAGCTCGAGTGCGCGTGCAAGGGCGAGCTCGCGCTCGCGCACAGGGACTGCGCCGTCAAGTGGTTCAGCATACGGGGGACGAGGAGCTGCGAGGTGTGCCAGCGCCAGGTGCGGAACCTCCCCGTCACTCTGCTCCGTGTGCAGACTCCGAGCGGCGGTGCCGCCGGTCGTCCCGGCAACAACAACGGCGGCGGCGGACCGAGATACGATCGGTACACGTAAGTTTGCCAACAACTAAAATACACGTTTCGCAGCGACAAATTTGGCCATAATTTGATCCTCGTTACCACCCAGAATATGGCAGGGGACACCTATCCTCGTGATCGTGAGCATCCTGGCATACTTCTGCTTCTTGGAAGAATTGCTGGTATACGTAACAACTGTTTCCTCTGCAGTTTATACTCCTGCACTGCTAAGAGGCGTTCTCTGATCTGTTTGTGCAATTTCTGCTCCTGAACTGACAGGTGGCCCGTGACGGCATCGCTGCGCTGGCGATATCGCTGCCCTTCTCGTGCATCCTGGGGCTCTTCTCCTCGCTCACCACGACCAGCATGGGTGGGTACGCATGAAGTTGTTCTCCATGCTGAATCTGATATGTAATTAGTCCTGTAACTTTGTTTCCGTGAATGGAATATACAGTGGCGAGGAGATACGTGTGGGCCTACGCGGCCGTCCAGTTCCTCTTCGTGGTGTTCTTCACCCATCTGTTCTACAGATTCGTAAGCGCGCAAAACTTCTAGCATCTCAAATTTCAATACATATATATGCTGGTGGCTGATCAGTCGTCGTTGATGATTGACGTTTGTGAATTGAACTTTCCATGGTACTGCAGCTCCACCTGCAGGCCGTGATCTCCATCATCCTGGCCACGTTCGCCGGCTTCGGCGTGGGGATGACTGGCAACTCCATCGTCGTCGAGGTGCTGCGGTGGAGGGCCAGGCGGGTGGCACCTCCCGCCGACGCACGTCGCAGACGAAGGGCGCGGCCGCAGGCGGTCCCAGCGCCGGCGGTGTCTGATCGTGATCAGACCTCCAGACAGCCTTCTTCACGTGATGCTGCCAACCACAACCAGGGACGGAGTGACAATGTCGCCGGCGCCGGCGATGTTGAGAACCCTGCCGTCCCTCAAGCATAGCCAAACATCGAGTGCAGTTACTGGAGTAGCTCACAAGGGCTATGGGGGAGACTCTGTTTACTGTATATAAATGGCTGAACAAAGGACAGAACTGGTCTGGAATATGTAATTTGTTTTGTACTGAAGATGTAAGTCTTTAATTTCTCCTGTTGTATACCAGAAGAATAAATTGCATTTGTGCTTTCTTCTAGCTCCAGAAACATGCAAGAAGATCACTCGCGTCATCTCCGATTACTGGTGGGGGCAGTTCAGTAGATTGTGCTAACACTCTCAGATTTTATTTAAGACAAGAACATCGATCCGCAGTTGGCACTGTTGGGTGCCAGCGACAGACAAGGGTGCTCAGCCAGGAAAAAAAATAGCCCGTTATAACTTTATTAAGCTTCCGCTATTAGCTCTTTGAGATGTTATCTGCAAATGTCTTAGCCCGCTATTTTTTTCCCTGGGTGCTCAGGCATATCTGAGTCCGGCCTGTGAAGGAAAGAACCCCATCAGAGATCGAGAGGTTGGTTACACCCAGCAAGAAATGCTTTGGGCAGAGGCTCAAGTCTGGAATCGAATCACTTGCAGTCTTGCACCAACGCCACTCAGGATCCAAGTTTCCCTCCCGCGCACGCGAGCTAGCCACCTTGTCTTCAGTTCACTCTCGCTCTCGCTGTATAAATCCACCGGCTCCATCCATCAAACCCTTCGTCGATCACCTCGCTCAGCATCGATCACCTGGTTTCATTTTCAGCGATTTATTTAGCTCTAGTTAAAAGGCTTGCCCACCAATGGCTTCCGACGACGGCGTCGCCTCCGAGGTGAGCACCGCCGTGGCCAACCTCAACGACCACCTGGCCACGGCGCTCAAAGGCCCCGACGGCGCCACGGCCCCCGCCGCCGACGGTGGGTCCAACGCAACGATCATCACGCTGGCGGGGGAGAACCGCGGCGCCACCATGGAGGCCGAGGACCTCGTCGTGGTGAGCAACGCGGACGCGGAGGAGAACGACGACGACGACGACGACGAAGAGGATGGCGAAGAGGAGAGCGTGGTGAGGGCCTACGCCAACAGCAACTACCAGGCCGTGAACAACTCCGTGCTCGTCGCGGGGAGCTGCCACGTCAACGACCCCGGCGTCCACGTCGTCGTCGTCGAGCACGTCGACGAGATCCGCGACTACGAGCACGACGGCGACGGCGCCGACCAGGAGTTCTGAACACCTTCGTTGTTGAAGATTGAACGGGAAGAAGATGATGAAGTTGCAGCGACGCGTGATGCGCACTGATGATGAACCAGTACTCATGTTAAACAGTTCATGTTAGTACGTACATCTCTTTAATTATGCGGGATATAATCTGCCGGAGCTTTGTTAGCGACGTACTCCTACGTACTTGCATTTTTATTTCTTTCTTGGGTCGATGCAACACTACAGTAATCAATGTTTGATTGCGTTCGGTTCGACTTCGGATTTGTAAGTTGCTTGAATAAATCTTACAGTGTTGCATGGATGCATTACTTAATGTATAATCTCTCCGTTGTCAAATCGTTGTCGCCACTCGCCGGCCACTAGTTCGAAATTATACAAGCAAGCCCACGGCAACAATTTTAAAATGGAGTTTCTATTCATATTGTTCCTTCATGTGACTGACGCTATGCACTGGGGTAATTAAATTAAAAGTAAAAGACATTGATCAATCAGAGGCTGTGTAGACGGAAACTGAGGTTCCACTAGAAACCATCAGCCAGCGCTTTCGGCGGGCGGGGGGAAGAAATAATCAAAGCGATTTGGAAACCCAATCATGAACAACTCATAATCGATCATCCTGAGAGATCCAAAGTGGTGGCAGTGTTAAGAGAACGAATCTTAGAGATCGACAGCGATCATGAACCAGTTCGGCCGCTGGGATCCCACCGGCCGGCGCCGTCAGTAGCAATCACAACACACGCACCAGTCTTGGAATGTGAAAATTTTTATCCGAGGAAACAAATGTACTAGTAGTACTATTTTTCCCCAAGAATCATTATGACCTCTTTGAACGTGAAATTTTTTCTTATTTCTTAGTTTTTTTCTGTGAAATTAGATTGATTTCTATGTGATGTCTGAGAAATTCCTGTGTTCCAAAGAGCGCCTGTGAGTTCCATAGAGCAGCTTAACTGCGTGCTGTCACATGCATGATCTCTCTCTCTCTCTCTCTCAACTTGTTAGTAGTCTACTGATCTTGTTAACTGTAATAAAACGCATGCCCTGACGGGTACTGGACCATCTGCTCCGGCGTGAAAAGGCCCAGCTGAAAGCTGCGCCGGCCTGAAATAAACAAAGTCGCAGCCTGAAATAACACGCAAGATAAACTGCAGCCAGATTAGCCGCGTAATACTAATCAACTAAAAGTTGATTTCTTTCTGATGACACACACTGATCGATCGAGATTACATTGTCCAGTGATGCTTGCGCTCTTTCAGCAGTATAAGTGGTCCTGCTGAAACCCATCATTAGGCCCATATTGCAGCTGCGTGATGACTTAGCTAGCTTAATCATCATCATCATCATCATCATCATTACCCGGCTCTTTCGAAGCTTGACGAACGCTTTCCGCTGCTAGATGGTTCGTGCTCCTCTACTGTAAAAAAAAAAAAAAGTTCTAGCCCATCTTCATGTTTTCTCTTCATATGCACCACTTGGAAGTTGGAAACACTCCGCAAACACTTGGAAGAACCTGAGGTCTTCATCGAGCTAGCTTCCCCGCTGGTCGTCGTGACAGTTTACTTAGCCAAAAGTGATCTTAAACATGTTGATCTCTTGTAAATTTAATGATAAGAAAACAGAGTATGGCATCAGATTAATTAGATTAAGTAGTACTCCCTCTGGTTCACAAAGAAAGCCGTTTTGAACAACGACACGTTTTTAAAGTATAACTTTGACTTTTATTTTTTATAAAAATATTTATTCAAAAGTAACATATTTATATTTTTATGAAAGTACGTTGTAAAACAAGTCTAATCATATGTTTCATATTCTTAAATTTAATAAATTAAAATTTATTTATAGTTTATATTTTTAATATTTAATCAAACGTTATGTTAAACGACTTTTTTTGGGGTAAACAGGAGGAAGTAGGCAGCGGAAACTTTAAACTCATCGCCAACCAATGATTAATACTCCAACAGAGGCGCTGCTCTGCTCCTGCGCCAAAGCACTACAAAACCCACCGCACCGCGCGCTTCTCTTCCCATCCCACCATCCCACACACTCCAACCAAACACAGAGCAAGCAGCTCACTCACACTAACCACACCAGTGTCACCACCGAGCGGCGCGCGGCACCAGCATCCGCAGCAGCACTCGCTGGTCACCAATATGGCCGGCGGCACCCTCAAGAACCTGGTCATCGCGGTCCTCGTCCCGCTCCCTTCCGTGCTCTTCTACCTCTCCTTCGTCCGTCCCGGGGCCGACGACGGCGCGGTCTCATCCTGGTGCGCGGCGCACCCGCTGCTCCTCGCCAACGTCCTCTTCTTCCTCAACGTCAACGTCCTCTTCTGGCTCGTCGGCCTCGTCCTCTCCAACCACTGGGTACGTACGTGCGTACGTACACACTGTCTGTCACCGAGCCGCTGCGTTGAATGTGTTCGACGAAATGCTGACTCGGTTCTTTATCTCTCCCCGTGTACGCAGCTCATCGACCTGTACTGGACCGTGATCCCGGTGATGCTCCTGCACTACTACCGCGGGCACCCGGCGTCCTCGTCCGACGCGGCGCGGTCGGCGGTGGCGGTGGCGCTGACGTGGGCGTGGAGCGCGCGGCTCACGCACAACTACCTCCGTCGTGAGGGCTGGGAGCTCGGGAAGCGTGAGGACTGGCGGTTCAACGAGATGCGCGGGCAGTACGGCCGCGCCTGGTGGTGGATGTCGTTCTTCGCGGTCTACCTCTCGCAGCAGGCGTTCCTGATCGGCGTCTGCCTGCCGATGCACGCGATCCACTCCAGCGCCCAGCCGTGGGGCGTCTGGGACCTCGCCGCGGCCGCCACCTGCGTGGCCGGGATCGTGATGGCGCACTTGGCGGACACCCAGCTGCACCGGTTCGTGACCCGGAACGAGAAGCTGAGGAAGCTCGGCGAGCCGACGGTCCCGACGCTCGAGACCGGCCTGTGGCGGTGCTCCCGCCACCCGAACTACGTCGGCGAGCAGCTCTGGTGGTGGGGGCTGTACCTCTTCGCGTGGAACCTGGGGCGGGGGTGGATGTTCGTCGGCCCGCTCGTCAACAGCCTCTGCCTCGGCTACGTCACCGTGCTCGTCGAGCGACGCATGCTGAAGCAGGAGCACCGCGCCGAGGCGTACCGGAGGTACCAGAGGACCACCTCCGTGTGGATCCCATGGTTCAGGAAGGACGTGCCGGAGCCGCCGAAGGAGAAGGAGACCTGATGATGCATAGCAAGCTCAATCGTGGCGTTGTTTGTTTCGATCGGTCAGTCGTTGTTCACACTTCACCGTGTTGTTGTAACAGTCTCCTCCTGTGTCGTTGCATCCACTCTGTTTAGTTGGCTACGGAGTACTATGTATGACTTCTTGTATGATGGCCACCTGTTAAGGTGTAAATTAATAACGTACTACTATATCTGTTTTGATTTGTCTAATTGATCTGAAGCTTGCTTGCTGCTCATCTCATCCATGTGAAAGGACAGACATGACTTTTACTGACATCCTGCTTGGCTTCCTTCTAGTACTTCGTTCAAGGAAGCAGGATATTGGAACCTTATGAACTGAAATGTAAGATTCCGGATTCTATCAGGGGTTTCTTGCCGAGCCAAAACTTATGAGTAGACGCACCCACAATGAGGTCCATCGACAGTCGACTGCGCCGAGGAGCTCGATTTGTAGCTAATTTGTAGCTAAACACAAAATACTTATTTTTAACCAGATCGGAACCAAGCTAGCTAGATGACCGATCCGCTCCCCGATTCGTGCTTAGGAAACAGAACTCGCAAGGAAAACGCGATCCAACAGCCTCCTGCGTTCGTGCACCTGAAAAAACAGAATCAGACCTTTTAACTCTTCAATTCACGTGTCTTAGCTGAAAGCCAGCAGACTATGATCCCGGCGAACGCGGTTCATTATTCGTTTTCATCGATCGCTTTCTCCTACACCAGAGCGCCACCTCCACATGTGATCGACTTTCCGCCACGTCCCGTCTACAACGTTTGACTAAGATAACCTGCGCCTCTGATCGAACGTTCAATGTGGGATGTCGCAGTGACGGCGGGCGGGATCGTGAGACATTGTGAGCGGTGGCGGTGACATGCCCTCTACGTGGAGGCCCATGTGCCGAATCATAAAGCAAAAGGCTTGCTCTATGACGGATCACCAGATCGTCATCCAATGCAACGAAAGTAAATTAGTCAGGAGTCGCCTAGCTTGACACCGCAATATCCATCCGCAACGACATCAAATATTGAAGCACTAGGAAGTACGAACTAGCTAGAAACATGATGGATACACCTGTAAACAATGACAACGATCGGCTGAAATTTGCAAAGGCAAGGCGACTGCAGTACCTTAATAAGCGAGCGCTCATCACAAGTCATGACAATCAAATAAACTGTACTCATATATTCATGTTGACAGGAAAAATCAGATAGTTTTACATCTGTACATATTGCTTGATATAATTGGAAGGTCCAGTTATACAGGAAACATCATATAGTTTTGGAGATGGTCATAGGATATATTATATAATGATATATGTATATCATATAGTTATACAAGGAAACACTCTTTATCCATTGAACTAAAAGGTAACTACGCCACCATCTCTTGAGCCACCAGAGTTTAGCAATGTGAACGTCTATTTCATTGAAAAGGTCTGAAATCCTCTAAACTGTATGGCAGCTTCTTCAATTGATTATGCTGATTGTACATCAGCTAGTACATTAATTGAAAAGGAGCAGGAAAATGTTGGTGGTTAAAAAAAAAAAAAAACTTGACCGGTGGGGGTAAGACCACCCTTACGGCTTTTTATTAAGAAGAAGCTTAACCAAAACCAGTCGAGAAAACCCACGAATCCCGATCCCACCCGCTGCGGGTGGGCCGCCCTCTGTGGTTCGGACCTTAACTTATGCTTTTGTGTCTACCCCATACATAAAGGCTCACCCACCATAGATCAGGTCAACCGAGTAAATAGGACACAACGAGTGAATTTTTTTATTCCATAAATTGTGCACATCAAGATTCAAACCCTGGTGGGTGGCTTCACAACTAGAGGTCCTAACCAACTGAGCTGCTGTCGATTCGCAATGTTGGTGGTTAAGATGTAGTAAACACATGCAATACTTGTGTATACACATCTTTATGTGACATACTTTGCATAGAAGTAGTTGGCTCTGCATTTGCTTCAGCGTCCTTCAACTGGGCTTTATAGCTGACTAGATGCTTATATTGACTATCACTACTTGAAACAGGATAATTGGGTTCGTTTCAGCACTGACATGATGCATGACATCATCACATTTATCAATATGTGTTATCAAAAAATACAGTCAATATTAGCATACGTATGAAATATGCATCAATAACAAATCAATTTATTATGAATCTAATTTGTAAACAAATTAGATATAGAAAGTAGTATAATACTTAATGCATTTTTTTGGAGAATACATACCTGTATATCCAAATCAGTGTGACTGGTTGCAGTCACTGTGCTCTTTGCAGTGCAGAGTCTGGGATTTCTCTTGTGGACTGGTAGCATCTGTGTGATTTTTTTTCATGAGTTAGGCAAAACATTATGAGGTAGCATAACCCAAAAAACATTTATTCGAATTCATTTACACACCAACAGATTTATTTGGAGTAGAGTGACATTGGGGGTCTTCTTCTTCCTTGCCTGCTGCACCACAATTGGCCAATGACAATTCACGAGTTGATCTGATTTGATTCTTTTCAACAAGGTCTATATCAGTATGGCACTGGTCCCTATTTATAGATTCTACTTGTTCTTTATCCAGAATATTACACAAGGTTTGCATGAATTCTGTATGTGCCTGCAGAATCATCCGAGATCCAGATTTGATATTCCTGATAGCCTGTCTAGCTTTGACGTCATACCTTTTAACCTCAAAGTCGGCTTGTGTCTTGAAACAGAGCTAGTTATTGCAGATAATAGTACACCATTTTTTATTTGTTGCACAGGGTAACATTGGTGGCAATGATTAACCTCCATCAGCTAGTGCACCAGTGTTATCTGTTTCATCGTAACAGTAACATGTATTGGCAATGTTTCTTATCTGCAAGACATAACACATATAGTCATAGTAATGCTTACTAAAGTATCATTTAGTAAGCATTACTGACATTGTAATTTATTATGGCACCGAGATATACCGAATGAGTCAATTCAAAACGATGTTTAAGAATACATGAAGTGTTAGCACATAGTACTGAATAAAGTAGTCTATCATGTTGGAAAAGCAAACAGAAAGCACATTGAAATGTATTATGATCCTGAAGTACCAAGAATTGAAACAATTCGAAATAATGATCAGAATTGGTCCAATTTTAACTATATATAAATTTTCATAAATAATCATATGGCTTTATTGGGTAGCGAATACATTGCATATATATATTTTTATAATAATTTATTTTCTACTACTTGAATGCCATTGCTATTGGCAGCATAGTGACAACCAAAAATTACCATGGAGCAAGCAATAATGGCATTCCATGTTTCATGTAGCAAGCACTACTGACATTATATAACTAAAATGGTCAAATACCTGTGGACTCCCATATATCACCTTACCTTCATCTTGTCTGTCTCTAGTCCTGAATCCATTGTGTCGACAAAAAAAAAACATTGAAATCTATCTTCACATGTTGCAGTGGTGGTCGTCGTCGGTGGGCGGTGTCGGTACGGGGGTGTCGCACTCCTAGAATTTAGTGCGGCGGCAGAGGAGCGGCGCGGGATCGGGAGTGGGGTCGGGTCCGAGGCGCGCTCGGTCAGGTGCGGTCGGAGGCGTCCGATTGGGTCCGGGTGAAGAATAGCACTATCGTGTGTGTCCTGTATTGGGCATAGACACTGTAGAATATCGAATTGGGCAGCCCAATACAGCTTGGCTCCCCTTCGCGGCGTGCAGCAAGGATGGCTATTGAACTTTCAGCCAGCAAAACGTGAAATGAAATGTTCAGCGCCGCTCGGGTTTCTAAAGACTGGTTGATGCTCTGTTTTACCAATTTGTGTTGCAAACTTGATTTGGTTCTTTTAGTTCCTTCTTCCTTTGTTTATTTTTATTTTTGTACCTCGCTTCTTTGTACTCTACTTTTATTTTTTAATATATTGCGTAGGGCCTGGCCCTCCTGTTTCATTTTCAAAAAAAAAAAAACTTGATTTGGTTCTCAGCTGTCCATGCATTTTGGTGCCAAGTTGTTGTGTAGTCCCTCCGGTTTTAAAAAACAAGTTATTTTGGATAATATTCTAAGTCAAACATTGATAATATAAATTATAAATAATTTTTAATTTGTTAAGTTTAGACATGTGAAAATAATATAATTAAATTTGTTTTAAAAATATATTCAAAAAATACAGCTATCACTTTTTAATATTATAATAGTAAAAATTATATTTCGAAAACCGTGACATTATCCAAAATGATTTTTTTTAAAAAAAACTGGAGGGAGTAACCGTAAACACTAAATCCTGGGACGTTCATTGCCAGTATACCGCTGCAAACTCAGTACTCCCCCCCCCCCCCAATNACCCCCCCCCCCCCCCCAATATAGGAATATATGCAATAAGGAAATAAGAGGAGAATTTACACTGTCGTCGATCAATTAACAGCAAGATACTAATGTGTCGGGATCATACACCCTGGGTACCTACGGCTCAGGATTAATATGAAAGCCCAGCGAAGAACCAAGACCCATGGGCCGAAACTGCAAGCAAACAAAGAATTCATCATATGAAGGCCCAAAGGATCGACCCGGTTCCTCGAGGGTTGGGATTACTCGAAGAGTTGGCCCCGTCGTCCGAGGGCCGGGATCCATCCGGACAATGGAGGACCGCCTTACGCGTCCAACCTCAAGGTCAGCCACCGCCTTAGCAACTAGCCTCTGACGAGTGCAGAGATTTTTGACACTGTGCACCAGTAGGCCTAGCAACCCCGTGGAAGGTAAATTAAGTTGACAGGAGGAAAAAGTAGTCCAACGGGTGGTAAGGCAAACGGTAAAGCAACCTTTGTCCCCCAGCGCTGGACAAAGGATGATCGAAGGACACCGATCACCTACCTGGCGTCACAACTTCACAAAAGATCGTGGCCTCACCTATCAGGGAGCCACTCGATTTCGTAGGCGCCAAGTCTTGTAACCCGGTCTGATCTCTATATAAAGGGGTACTGGGGGCCTTAGACAGAAGAGCCCAACAAGTTCACCTAGCTCAAGCCACAATACACACGCCACATACGCGTGCTAGAGTTCTTGCTAGAGCCCTTCCGCCGTTATAACCTTGTTGTTATGAGTTTATACGACCCACTCTCTCTCGGACGTAGGGTATTACACACGCCACATACGCGTGCTAGAGTTGTAACATCCCACAATTCTCGAATTAATAAAGTGGCATTTCTCCAAATTTTTTTGTTCCAATTAATTTGTCTGTCTCAACTTTCGTTCCGATCAAAAATCATTTGTTCTGAATTCGTTCCGTCTAAATCCGAAATCCGTTCCACTAAATTAATCCGGTGCCGAAATAATTAAGTCCCGAAATAATTTAGTCCGCGTAATTTTTACGTTTGACTAAAATTGTTTCTCGGAAATCTTCCAAATTAATTTTCGGGTCTCTAAATATTTTTCTTCTCTAATTAAAACTCTTCAGCCTATTTAA
>BCLF01000101.1:154237-195802 GCA_001602275.1 Zoysia japonica | reverse complement strand
AGGTTCGCTACTGTCGCCATGTTGATGCTTCCGCCGCTGCTTTTGTTGGTTTCACGATAGAGATATATCCGCTCTGAGATATTTCCGGCCTGCGTGCCGATGGACCCCTTTGGAGGATTATATTCTAATCATTTTACTCTGATCTGCTAATTTTCTAATTTGTTTCTTGTTTAATATTTCTGTTATGGTTCTTTGACTGATCGTTTGTGATATCGTGATTGCCAAACTCCTGGGATTGGCAACGTCACGTGAGATCGGAACTTATCGAAAGGTAAGTGAAAACCCGGTCGTTACAGGCTCTGTGGTGGCCCGAACTAGATTAACTTTTAAGTCTTTAATAGACTAGGTCATATCGATACGAAGAAGCGTAACCAATCCTTCTCTGAATACGTAAATTCTACTGTGCCGGTGGTCAAAACACCGACATAATGATTCCTAGAGATACGGCAACAAAGACGAGAAGCTTGTACTGATGGGTTCCCTGGTGCTAGGGGTTACAACTAAAAGAGAATTACCTCCCAAACCTCTTTAGTTTAACAAAATTTTCAAAATCTCCTCCATTTTTAAAAAATTAGTTTATTTAAGTTATCTTAGTGCACCTATTTACGCCCCTATCCGGTGCATGTCGTGCCGTTGTGGAATGGGAGAACATTCGAGATTAGGCGTCAACGTTTTCAATAATCAATGTTTGGAGATCAGCCAATGTTGTGAGAGGCATGCATCGTCTTCGAGGCTTAGTCACTTGTGGGGGCATCATGCCCCTATAGTTGAGTTTTGCATAGTGTGTGCTCCCTCACTTCCAAAATATAAGCATTTTAGTTTTGATCAAAGTCAAATTTCTTCAACTTTGATAATTAATAATGCATAATTAATTATATTTTATAATATATAAATTACATTATTAAGTTCCTTATGAAACAAACTTTCACAATATATAGCTTTTATATTAGAAACTAATTAATATTCTAAATATTAATTATTAAAGTTAAAAAATTTAACTTTGACTCAAAGCAGAAATGCTAATATATTGGAATGAGGGTTGTCAGGTTCCAAAACTCTGGGTGCCTGTGGCTCCGGCCCGCTCAAAAGGTCCAGTAGCTAAAATTAACCGACAAAGGTAAAAGAGCCAATGGGCCCACCTGTGCCAAATTAACCGACAAAGGTAAAAGAGCCAATGGGCCCACCTGTGCCAACTAGCGGCCCACAACGAATGCATCACAACTAACAAAAAGAGATATTCTCTACACAATCTGGCACCGCAGATGCTGCACACCTGGTCGTGGTGAAAGATGTACATCACCGTGTCGAGTACCCGAAGCAACCTAGAGACCGTTCGCACTGTACCTAATGGCTATAAAGCCAATGATGTGGCTGCTTGTTGATGATGGCAGGCTCGTCCTCGGTGCGCTGGTTCTGATGGTAGTGGTGAACCAATTGAAGATGCGCATGATGGCGGCGGAGGCTCTGGAGCCGGACGGGCCCTGATGTGGACACAAGTCGATCTGTCCCTGGCCATCATCCGCATGCTCTTCCACGTCCGCGGCTGCTACGCCTCCAAATGGTTTGGCTGGGTTGGGCCGCGGTTAAAGCGCCGCCACTGAGGAGCTTAATCATCGGCGCGCGCGAGCAGCACGAGCACCAACGGAACAGCACCGCCAGGCTTCTCGTCGAACAGGCTGTGGGCATGCTCCCGCCTGGCTGCACTGTAGACGCCTGTCTGGGACATTGTCGCTTCCCTGGTTTTTTGTTGCGTGCCAACGGAACAGTGGGCGCGGCATGGCATCTCTCTAGATGGCTCTGTTCTGTTCTTCACTGCAGCAGGGAGCGTGAGGAGCATGCGTACGTCAGCCGCGCCGCGCCTCTTGCCTCCATGGAAAGTCCTATCCATTTCTATCCCCTCTTGCATGGACCGGATGGACGCCGATGTGATCTGCACGTCTATCATGCCCGGTGACATGTGGGGTCCAGCATCACGCGGTCCCACATATCAGTGCCCATTGTACACACGCGTTACGTCGAGATATCTGTGCTCCCCTCTCACACTCACCGTCGCCCGCCCCACCACTTTCCTCTTTGTCGTCTCTCGCTGCGCCAAGTACTAGACCGAGGCAGGGATTGCTTCCAAGGAAGATCATCTTTCCGTTTCAGTTTTACCCTCTTCCTCCGCACCGCCCGTGCAGTTCTCTCCCCGTTTTTCTCGTTGTCCTCTCACCTCGCCGCGCCCAATATAAAATGGAAGGGCGCTCTCTCCCCCTCGGTAGCTCTCAGCATTCCTACTCTCCTCCAGTCCTCCTCCGACGAGATCAAGGGCACGCTTGTTCCGGTAGGAGTAATTCGCTCTAGCAAACTTTTCTATTCTTCCCCCTTCCTCTCTACAGGTTGGCTTGATCCATGGATCGCCCTCTGATTTTATCCGTGTGTCTTTTTTGCCCTAGCAGAAACCTTTTTTGCGGATCCGAGGAAAAGATGACGAACTCCAAGAAGAGCAACACCTCCGCCGGCGCATCGTCTGCCCACAGCAACAACATCCAGCAGGTATAATCCATCTCTTCTGTTCCGTCCATCATGGTTCTTGAGGCAAGCATAGGAGTAGGAATAGATGGATCGATGCATGCAGGCCTGAGTTCTCGTCTATACACCATATGGTCGTGCCCTACTGTAGCAAACGTCCTTACCATGATCGATCTACGCATGCATGTTCTTTGCCAGGGTATCGAAAACCGTTCGGATTTCATTGTTTTCATGGAATGTGATGAAATAGGTCCGGCTTGGGGTAAAAAACTGGCTGAATTTTCAACTAAAACGGCACTAGATAGTGTAGCAGCAATGGTTTTTGTCTGGTTTTACTGATAAGCCGCTAGGTTTTTGGCACTATCTAAACCGAGCAATTTACGGTTTTGTATACCAGGTCAACACCTATATCTTCTGCATTAGATGGACTGCCAAATTGAAAGATGTATGGATACATTTTCATTTACTTTTTGTTTAGTACTAGTTCTTCTAGGCCCTGGAAATCCGGAAACGATATCTAAATATTATTTCCTTTTATATATTATTTAATTTCGCTTTGTTTCGCAGACCAAATGCTCCATGTGGTAACTGCATAGGGTACCAGAACCGCTGACATGTCACACGGCTCACATGTCACCGGCCACAGTACCCGAGGGCAGTTACATTAGTCTTCCCGCATCCTATTTTGTAATTATATCTCTCTAGACATATTATAGTTCTTTTAATTTGGACCTAGAAAAATGTAATTATATTAGCTCCTTTTATATATTGTTTAATTTTGCTATGTTTCATGACTGGATGCTCTATGAGGTAATTGCATGCAGTGCTATAACAACTGACATGTGGGGCTTGTCCCTCACACGGGTCACATGTGACCGGTCATAGTACCGGGGGTAGTAACATCCATGGTAATGGAACAGTATTGTCAGACTATCCACATCCCTGTTTTGTAGCTATCTCTGTCCATAAGATTAAGGCAGTTTGACTCAAGTATACTTCTCATCTCTATATTTACCATATGGATGTAACCTGCTATAGTAAATGTACTTACCTTGATTTATGCATGGTCTCTGCTAGGGCTTCGAAAACTGTTTAAACCTATTGGTTTTATGAAAACAAATGAAATTGGTTCAGATCCGCTTTGGAAACAGAGTGATTTTCATAAAAATTGTCACTATATATTGCAGCAATAACTTTCGGATGGTTCTACCAATAAATCGCTCGGTTTTTGGCACTACTCAAACTGAAAGGTTTATGGTTTTGTAAACACTGTCTCTGGACCTTTATTTTCTGTATTAGATGAACTACCAAATTGAAAGATGCATGGATATGTTTTCATTTTATTTTTTGTTTAGCAATAGTTCTTTTGGGCTTTGGAATTATTGTCATAATATTAGTTCTTTTTACATATTATTTAATTTTGTTCTGTATGTTTCATGGACCGAGTGCTTCAAGCGGTAATTGCATGCACACGGCACTATGACCGCTGACATGTGGGGCCAGTCTCACTTCACTTGGCTCACATGTCACCGGTCATAGCAACGATGGCAGTAACATCAAATGACCTGTATCCTTTCTTCATAGCTATATTTCTTCGAGCAAATTAAGGTGGCTTCATTAAGTATACATTAATAATAATAATTTTGCACACGATTGACCAGGATCGATGTTAAATTAACTACTGCATGCATGCAGGAGGCACGGGACATGAGGCAGGCAAGGGCCGCAAGGCAGCAGGCGGCGGCGAACGTCGGGGAGCGTAGGCCTCGGCCGCAGCCGGACGTGGCGCTGGCGTGCCCCCGGTGCAACGCCATGGAAACTAAGTTTTGTTATTATAATAACTACAACATGCTCCAGCCCCGCTACCTCTGCAAGGCGTGCAAACGCTACTGGACCCACGGTGGGTCCCAGCGCAACATCCCGGTGGGCGGCGCAAGCCGCAAGCAGAACAAGCGGTCCTCCGCGTCGTCGTCGCTGCCGGCGGCGGCGGCCAGCTCGAGCTCCGTGATCAACAAGGAGCTGCAGCAGCAGTTGCTGCCCGCCGCACCCATGATCGAGGCAGCTGCTGACTTCTCCAACGTGTTCCCCTCCTTCATGCCAACAGGTTTCGAGCACCACAGCAACCAGCTGCCTTTCTCGCCGGCACCAGCGCCGCTGCCGTTGCCCACCCTGCTGCCTCCGGTGCCAATGCTGGCTCCGGATGCTGGGACGCCATCGTTCCTCGACATGCTGAGGGGCGGCTTCCTGGACTACCAGACCAACGGCTTCTACGCGCCGGCGACTGCGAGCAGTGGCATGGAGGCGCTTCCATTCGGCCCTGGCGTGCAGCCCGGAGTGGCTGGTGTCCTGCAGGGCGGGGTAGCAGCCCCGACCGGCGGCCGTGTGGATGCTACTGCTGCAGGTCAGGGAGCGGCGTGGCCGAAGCCTCAGGTCCGGGGAAACCAGCAGGGTGGTGCGGGTGCGCCGGGCAATGGCAGGGCTTGATTCCTCAATGGAAAGATGGCAGTAAGTTCCGTCTCCAGCCGAGAGGATAATAATAATAAGTTAGCACATGAATCTGATGATGATACCTACATAAAGTTAGGATCATTCCTCGTCAGTCGTTGCTAATTAAACTTTTTAAGCACTGTGACCAAATGGTTCACTTTTGGTGCTGCCTGTGTTGGCGCCTTTAAAACTGTACGATACAGAAGAATGATCAAATGGTCACTTTGGGATGTTAATTATCCCCATCCAGCAGCGCAGCCTCAGTCTATGTACAAGTTGGCTTAAAGAGGCCGCATGAGCAAGCTTTTCATTAGATCGATCTTGTATTGGGCAGAGACACGGTAAACTAACGTATTGGGCAGACCAGTCCAGCTTGGCCTCCCTTCGTGGCGCGCAGCAAGGATAGCTAGTTAACTTTTGGCCAGCAACGGCGCCGCTCGTATTTCAAAAGGCCGGTTGATGCTTCTGTTTCACTAATTTGTGTTGCAAATCTGATTTCGTACTCAGCTGTCCATGCATTTTGCTGCCAAGTTGCTGTGTACTCCCTCGGGTCTAAAAAAAAAGTCATTTTAAACAATATTTTGATCCAACATATATTACAAATAATTTTTTATTTGTTAAGTTTAGACATGTGAAAATCATATTATTAGATTTGTCTTAAAAATTATTTTCATAAAAATATACATATATCACTTTTTAATAAATATTTTTATATAAAATAAAGAGTCAAAGTTATATTTTGAATACCGTGTTATTGTTCAAAATAATTTTTTCTTAGATCAGAGAGTAACTGTAAACACTAAATCATGGGACGTCCATTTACAATGTACAGCTGCAAGCCCAAGACTCTCTCTCTCTCTCTCCATATATAGGAATATATCCAATTACACTCCATTTGTAAATTTCGAAATGAGAAGAGGGAATGAGATTGAGAAATAAATGGATAAATCTGAACCATTCATTTCTCTAACTCATTAAATCTCAATCATTTGTTCGTTTCCCAAATTCAATCTCATCTCCAATTTCCACTAACCAAACGCCACCTTAAGGAAATCGGAGGAGAATTTACACTGTCATCAATCAACAGCTAGCACGATATTAACGATTCCTAGATATA
This sequence comes from Zoysia japonica, assembly GCA_001602275.1. Classification (NCBI taxonomy): domain Eukaryota; kingdom Viridiplantae; phylum Streptophyta; class Magnoliopsida; order Poales; family Poaceae; genus Zoysia; species Zoysia japonica. The sequence continues at coordinate 189,687 of BCLF01000101.1, read as the reverse complement.
CGACACCAAAGAGAGGAGAGCACAAGAACCCCCAAACTCCTCAAGCCGACGGTCTTGGCGGAATCCGGCCAGAAGACTGGTGATCGGGTCCTGCAGCTTGTACTGATGGGTTCCCGGGTGCATGCCGTGCTGCTGTGGAGTGGGAGGACATTCAAGATTGGGTGTCATCGTTTTGTTTAGTCCATGTCAGGAGATCAGCCAATGTTGTGCGAGGCTTAGACATTTGTGGGTGCATCAAGCCCCTATAAGTTAAGTTTTGCATAGTGTTTACTCCATCCATTCTAAAATATAAGTACTTTAGTTTTAATCAAAATCAAATTTCTTGAACATTGATCATTAATAATGAATAATTAATTATGCTTTATTATATATAAATTATGTTATTAAATTCCTTGTGAAACAAACTTTCACAATATATAGCTTTTATATTAGAAGCTAATTAATCTTCTAAATATTAATTATTAAAGTTAACTGACAAAGGTAAAAGAGCCAATGGGCCCGCTCGTGCCAGCAGGCGGCCCACAACTAACGAAGGCACCGCAACTAACAAAAAGAGATATTCCCAACACGATCTGGCACCGCAGGCGTTGCACACCAGGTCGTGGTGAAAAGTTGTACATCAACGTGTCTAGTACCCGATGAATAAGGTAGGTGAAGCAATCCAGAGACTGTTCGCACCGTACCTGATAGCTATAAAGCCAATGATGTGGCTGCAAGGGATAGGCCACCCCGGTGCACAACTTTACCATCCCCGAGCATGGCAAGGAGATATGGCGACTTGACAGCTGCGGAGTTATCTGCTGAAACAATTTGAAGATGCTTCGTGTCCATTGTGGTAGGGGGCTGATCGGTTTTGCGGGCTCCAAATTATATAACTCTGGCCCAGTCCTTATATAAGGCCGCGTCGGAGCGCTCTAACACGAGGACAGGTAATGGTGAACAACAGACAACAACAACACACAGCCGCCCTAGCGTTCTTGCTCGCGTAAAACACTAGTGCTCTTGTAGCCTCACTCGATCAAAACCCCCTGAGGGTAATACATACATCATTGTTGTTGGATATAGGATATTACGCCTTGGGACGGTTCAAAACAGGATAAATCTATGAGTCTCTCCTTAGATTAGATTGTAGTATCTCTCTTTCTAGTCGAGGTTCTGAGCAGATCGAGTAGCAGGGTTGTCTTTACCTTGGGTGCCCGGTTCGGCCGGCGCCGTGGAAGAAGAGCCCGCCATCCCTCTTTTTAGTCGGTGGAGTCTGCGCTCGGGCGGCGATGGTTGGGGAAGAGGAGAGGGTCTTCAGTCGGCTTCGGTCGAGGTCGAAGTTGAGGGTGTGGCGGTGGTGATGGGGAATCCCGTCGCTGGCAGCGCACCCTCAAAGATCGAACTTAGGTTTAGATGTGGGGTGGGGTTCGGGTGACGGCCAACTTCGTGGTATGTGCCCTGGCTCCCCCACCTTTCTTTTTATATTGCGCTGTGCAACAGGGGCCCACTAACTTTGAATCGGCTGAGCGCCCTCCGATCAGGGCGCAAGGTCAAGGTTAGTTGGCCGTTGAGTCAACTAACAGGAGATCAATCTTTTAACATTCTCCCCTTTGATTTCAACTTATACTTTAACTTTAATTACTTTTGACTTTACTCATTTCATCATAGATTAGTGCATAGAATATGTCTCATCGTCACGGTCAATCGCCGATGGATTCAACAGCTACAATGCACCTCTCTGTTATGAAATAGTTACTTTAATCTTTTTGGGCCATCTTTTAGTTTAGAAATCATAGTCTTTCCCTTAAACCTATGCCGGCTACATGTTCTTTAAACACGTTGGTGGTAAGCTTTTAGTAAGCGGATCCGCTAGCATCTTTGCGGTATTTATATACTCAAGACTTATGATTTGATCCTGAACTTTATCTTTCACAACATAGTACTTCATGTCAATGTGTTTGACAGCATCACTTGACTTATTGTTGTGGACATACATTACTGCGGGTTCATTATCGCAGTACAACTTAAGTGGTCTATAAATGTCGTCAACCACTTTTAAATCGGGTATGAACTTTTTAAGCCAGTTCGCCTGCCTTGTAGCCTCATAACATGCTACAAACTCGACATATATTGTGGACGATATAGTGACGGTTTGCTTTGAGCTTTTCCACGAAATAGCTCTTTCAGCGAGAGTAAACATATATCCGGATGTTGACTTTCTATCATCTCTCGCATAATCAGAATCTGTATACCCCAATATATGGAGTGGATCTGATCTTCTGTATGTCATCATGAGGTTTTTTTGTTCCTTACAAATAGCGCAAGACTTTCTTTACCAATTTTCAATGTTCTATTTCAGGATTGCTCTGGAATCTGCCAAGTAACCCGGTAACAAATGTCAAGTCAGGGCGTGTACATACTTAAGCATACTGTAAGCTTTCGACAGCTGAAGCATATGGAACCGATTTCATTTGATCGATCTCATACTGGTTTCTGGGGCATTGAAAATCTTCATATCGGTCGCCTTTGACTATAGGTACAGGTGAAGGACTATATTTATGCATATCAAATTTCTTTAAGACTTTCTCTATGTATGACTTTAGTGACAGTCTCAATACCCCTTTGTTTCTATCTCGGTAAATTTCGATTCTTAAAACAAACGAAGCTTCACCAAGATCTTTCATATAAAAGTTTAAGGACAAAGTCTTCTTTGTCTCCAGTAGCAGACTGACGTCACTACTGGCAAGTAGTATATCATCTACATACAGAATTAGGAAGATAAATTTCCCATCTTTAAACTTTGAGTAAACACAGTTGTCCTCTATATTTTCTTTAAACCCAAATTTTCTTACTGAACTGTCAAACTTCAAGTACCACTGTCTTGAAGCTTGCTTTAACCCATAAATCGATTTCTTTAGACGGCATCCCATTCTTTCATTTCCTTCCACGACAAAACCTTTCGGTTGTGCCATGTAAATATTTTTCTCCAAATCTCCATTGAATAATGCTGTCTTTACATCCATCTGATGTAACTCTAAGTCATAATGTGCTACTAAAGTCATTATGATTCTTAAAGAATCCTTACATGAGACTGGAGAAAAGGTCTCATTATAATCAATCCCTTCTCTTTACGTAAAGCCTTTTGCCACAAGTCGTGCTTTATATCTTTTTACATTTCCTTGGGAGTCGAGTTTTGTCTTGTAGACCCATTTGCAGACTACTGTTTTGGCTCCCTCAGAAATTACTTCCAAGTCCCAGACTTTATTAACCTTCATGGACTTTATTTCTTCTTCCATGACCTCAAGCCATTTTGAAGAGTTTTCGCTTCTCATGGCTCCTTTAAATAAGGTGGGATCATCTTCTATTTGAAATTTCTCTGTTTGATAAAGTTTATAGTCATTAGGAATAGCTGATCTGCTTACTCTTTGAGACCTCCTCGGGGCCTCTTCATTTTGTACATTTTCTGTTAGAGGTTGTTCTTGCTCCCCCTCACCTGTGGCAATAGGTTCTATAGGATCCTAAAAAACAGGTTCCTCATTCATATTCATTGTTGTCACAGGAGGAACAATAACAGGTGCTGGAACCACAGTGTTTTGCATTGTCGGTGCAGCAACAGCGATTGTGAAAAGAATGGCTCTTGAATCATCGGAGTAGGCACGTACGCCCGCTTCTTTTCAAGATCAATCTCTCGAACTACCATGCTCTCCTTCATCATCTCATCCTCTAAGAAGACAGCATGTCTCGTTTAAAATGGCAACTTACTGTTTTGAGATCAAGCTTCCCAATATTTAGGTTAAATATTTTAGCCTCAGCTAGGCTCCCCCACACTCGCAAGTGGTTTAATAAGAGAACTCTTCCTGTCCATAATTCGTACGGTGTTTTAGGCACCGACTTACTTGGTACTCTGTTGAGAATATGAATGGTGGTTTTCAACGTCTTCATCCACAAACTCAATGGTAAAGTTGAATAGCTCATCATGCTTCGCACCATATCTATCAGGGTACGGTTACGTCTTTTAGCTACTCTATTTTGCTGAGGTTCGCTCGGTGTAGAATACTGGGCTACTATGCCATTCTCCTGTAAGAACCTTGCAAAAGGTCCAGAAAATTGGCTATATGGGGTATGCCAACCGTAGTACTCCCCCCTTGGTCGGATCGGACTATCTTAATTTTTAAGTCGTGTTGGTTTTCAACTTCAGCCTTAAATATCTTAAATTTATCTTAAAGCTTCTGTTTTTTCTTTGATTAGATAAATATAGCTATAATGAGAGTAATCATCCGTGAATATTATGAACGAGTCATAACCATTCACACTTTTCACAGGAAAGGGACTACATATCTGTGTGAATAATTTGTAAAATTCCTGTGCTTCTTTTTGCATCCTTTTTAATTTTCTTTACATATTTTTCTTTGATGCATTCTCTACATTGTTCTAAGTCTGAGAACTCTAGTGGAGAAAGAATATTATTCTTAACTAGTCTTTCTATTCTCCCTCTCGAAATATGGCCTAAACGACAGTGCCATAATTTTGACGACGCATCTGGAGTTCTTTTTCGTTTTCTGTTTACATTGGTAGACGATGATTCATTTACTTTCTCGCACGTAACGTTCCCATTATCGCATACGACATTCACATCATCATGTAGTGATAATAAATAAAGCTCATTTTGTAAGATGGCAAGACCAAAACATTTTTTATTAAACATTATTTCGTACTTGCCATTTTCAAAATGCCAATCATAACCATCATTGTCCAAACATGACACACTAATCAAATTCCTCTGTAAAGAGGGTATATAAAGAACATCTCTAAGTATAAAAGTGAAGCCATCAGCTAGCTCTAATGAAAGATCACCAACGGCTTCAACTTCTGCTTGGACTCTATTTGCAACTTTAATGCATCTTTCTCTTCTTTGCGTAGTTCTCGTCGAACGAAATCTCTGCAATGAATTAGCAACATGAACAGTTGCTCCTGAGTCAATCTACCAAGTGGATTTTGAATATTGCACATATAAGGATTCATTTATGAAGGTAATAATGTTCTCACTTTTCTTTGTCATGATTATCTTCAAGTAATCAGAACAGTTCTTCTTTTAATGTCCTGTCTTCTTGCAGTGAAGACACCGGTCTTTGTCTACTGCAAATTTGTTTTGTTGAGGCTGATAGACATGGGTTTTTCTCTTGTTCTTTGAGGAGTGACTGTTGAAATTCTTTCTTTTGTTGTCCTTCACATAGTTGATAGAACCACCATATGAAGCTTTAATTCTGTCCTCCTCTTGCACACACATAGCTATGCACTTTTACAAATCACATGTCTCAGGCTGTATGTTATAGTTGACAACGAAGGTGTCAAGCTTTTTTGGCAAGGAAGCAAAAATCAGATGAATGAGGAGCTCATTTTTGAGACCCAGATCCATTGGTTTGAGCTTAGATGCTATGTTGCTCATTCTTAGTATGTGTTCTCTTATGCCACCGTTACCATCAGAGTACCTTTCTGTCACAAGCTGCTTGATGAGCTGTGTTGCATATGTCTTTGAAGAACCAGTGAACTATTCTTGATTTTATCAAGATACTCTGTGACAATGTCACACTCTGCGATTGAGCCCATAATGACAGGCTCAATGTTCTTCTTTATCACAGTTATATATTTCTTGTTGGCTGTGACCCATTTTTTATGCTCAAGGTCATAGAACATCTTTAAGAGAGCATAGTCCTCTCTGTTTAGTCTGCCAAGCAGCATCAACCTCATTTTCTTTTCTCACTGGCTCCTCAGGCTCAGTGGGACATGCTGTGGTGAGGACCCAGTCCACCTCAGTCAAGATAAACGATAGGTCTATCTTTTTCTTCCACTCTCTATAGTTGTCACCTTTGAGAGTGGGTATCTCTTTGATACAACTCATCAAGTTGTATCCGCCTGTAAATAAGTCAAATAAAGTGAGAACATAATAACAATAAAATTATATGCCTTATTTTCAACGTTGGTAAAAAATATGACACATAATTTTATCTTATACATTAAATCTACATCACTGTTGGGCAGAAACAGAAATAATACATAAAAATATCAATTACAAAATTATAATACTGTTATTATCAACGTTGGTCAAAAAATAACAATATCATAATTATCTGAAATTTACCACTATTTTTCTAAAATTAAATTCTCCTGTTGGTTCGAATTTAATAATGAAAATTATATCTTTAAGTACGCAGCGAAAAATAAAATTTTTCTAATTTTCAGAAGCATTTACATTATTTTTCTATTCTGTCAAAAATATCCCGTTGGTTCAATTTTTGACGGATTTAATTAGGCAAAATTACCCAATTAATCATTATCTAAAATGCTACTGAAAATTAGAAAAAATAAAAGAGAAAACCTCAAAATGGGCCAAAATGGCCTTTCGGACGAACGGAACAGTGGCCGCGCGTGGCCCGGCCGTGCCTTTCCTTTTTTTTTTTGTTTTCTTCGGCTGAAATCTGGCCCACTCTGGCCTTTCGGCCTGGCCCAGCGGCCTTTTGCTTTTCGCGGGAGATGACCTGGGCCCAGGCCTGGATTTCTCAATCCCGTCTGGGCCGCTTTCGGCCCGTCCGGACGCCGTTCGCCGCCAACCGTCGGATCTTGGTGCCTGCGAAATGCGGAGTATAAATACCCCGCCGCACCGCGCCCCGGAAACCCTATCTCATTCTTTCTCTCCCTCGCCCTCTCTCTCGCTCGCGCGGCTGCTCTCTCGCAGCGCTCTGGCGACACTTCGCCAGAGCGTCGCCGCGTCGGCTCGACGCCGCCGCACGGCCATGGCGCCGCCGCTCGGCTCCCTCAGCTCTGTTCCCCTTTAGGGTTAGGGTTAGGGTTTCTGAATCTGTTTCTTTTGGTGTTCTTTTCGTTCTCGATCTGCTCGAGAAACCTGGCTCTGATGCCATTGTAGTATCTCTCTTTCTAGTCGGGGTTCTGAGCAGATCGAGTAGCGGGGTTGTCTTTACCTTGGGTGGCCGGTTCGGCCGACGCCGAAAAAGAAGAGCCTGCCATCCCTCTCCTTAGTCGGTGGAGTCCGCGCTCAGGCAGCGATGGTTGGGAAAGAGGAGAGGGTCTTCGGTCGGCTTCGGTCGAGGTCAAAGTCGAGGGTGTGGCGGCGGTGATGGGGAATCTCGTTGCTGGCAGCGCACCCTCAAAGATCGGACTTAGAGAATCTTGTCGCTGGCAGCGCACCCTCAAACATCGGACTTAGGGTTTAGATGTGAGGTGGGGTTCAGGAGACGGCCAACTTCGTGGTACGTGCCTCGGCTCCCCCACCTTTCCTTTTATATTGCACTGTGTGACGGGGGTCCACCAGCCTTAGATCGGTTGGGCGCCCTTGATCAGGGCGCGAGGTCAATGTTAGTTGGTCGTTGGGCCAACTAACAGGTGAATAAGAAATGTGTAATCTATCGTCCTCTTCTACTACAAATCTCCCTGTGTTAGGTGATAAAATACACTAACAGAGATAGTAGCTACAAGCAAAAACTGTAAGATGATGAGCAGTGGCCGCTTGTTGATGATGGCAGGCTCATCCTCAGCGCGCTGGTTCTGATGGTAGTGGTGAAGCAACTGAAGATACGCATGATGGCGGCGGATGATCTGGAGCTGGACGCACCCTGACGCGGACACACGTCGACCTGTTCCCAGCCATCATCCGCATGCTGTTCCACCGTTCCACGTCTACGGCTCGGCGGCTGTGACGCTTGGCATCCAAATGGTTTGACTGGGTTGGGCCGCAGTTCAACCGCAGCCCCTGAGGAGCCTAAACATCGGCGGGCGCGAGCAACACAAGCACCAACGAAACAACACCGCCAGGCTTCTTGTCGAACAGGCTGTGGGCATGCTCCCGCCTGGCTGCACCGTAGACGCCTGTCTGGAACATTGACGCTTCTCTGGTTTTCTGTTGCGTACCAACAGGAACAGTGGGCGCGGCATGGCATCTCTCTAGTCTCTAGATGGTTCTGTTCTGTTCTTCAGTGCAGGGAGCGCGAGGAGCATGCGTGCGTCAGCCGTGCCGCGCCTCTTGCCTCCATGGAAACTCCGTTTCCATTTCTATCTCCTCTTGCATGCACCGGGTGCTCGCTGATGTGATCTGCACGCCTATCATGCCTGGTGACATGTGGGGTCCGGTTTTAGGCGGTCCCACATATCAGTGTCCATTGTACACATGCGGTTACAATATTGGGATATCTATGCTCCCCTCTCACACTCACCGTCGCCCGCTCCACCACTTTCCTCTTTGTCCTCTTTCGTTGCGCCAAGTACTGACCGAGGCAAGGTTTGCTTCCACGGAAAATCATCTTTCTGTTTCAGTTTTACCCCCTTCCCCCGCACCGCCCGCGCAGTCCTCTCCCTGATTTCCTCGTTGTCCTCTCGCCTCACCACGTCCAGTATAAAACGGAAGGGTGCTCTCTCCCCCCTCGGTCGCTCTGAGCATTCCTCCAGTCCTCCGACGAGATCAAGGGCGCGCTTCTTCTGGCAGGAGTAATTAAGTCTAGCAAGCTTTCCTATTCCCCCTTCCTCTCTACAGGTTGGCTTGATCCATGGATCGCCCTCTGATTTTATCCGTATGTCTTTTTTACCCTAGCAGAAACCTTTTTTGCGGATCCGAGGAAAAGATGACGAACTCCAAGAAGAGCAACACCTCCGCCGGCGCATCGTCTGCCCACAGCAACAACATCCAGCAGGTATAATCCATCTCTTCTGTTCCGTCCATCATGGTTCTCGTGATGATCTAGCTGTTTTCTTCGTCTTGAGGCAAGCATAGGAGTAGGAATAGATGGATGATGCATGCAGGCCTGAGTTCTCGTCTATACACCATATGGTCGTGCCCTACTGTAGCAAACGTCCTTACCATGATCGATCAACGCGTCTATGTTCTTTGCCAGGGTTTCGAAAACCGTTCGGATTTCATTGTTTTCATGGAATCTGATGAAATAGGTCCGGCTCGGGGTAAAAAAACTGGCTGATTTTCAACTAAAACTGCACTAGATAGTGTAGCAACAATTTTTTTTTGTCTGGTTTTACTGATAAGCCGCTAGGTTTTTGGCACTATCTAAACCGAGCAATTTACGGTTTTGTATACCAGGTCAACACCTATATCTTCTGCATTAGATGGACTGCCAAATTGAAAGATGTATGGATACATTTTCATTTACTTTTTGTTTAGTAGTAGTTCTTCTAGGCCCTGGAAATTCGGAATCGATATATAAATATTATTTCTTTTTATATATTATTTAATTTCGCTTTGTTTTGTAGACCAGATGCTCCATGAGGTAACTGCATGCGGTACCATAACTGCTAACATGTGGGGCCAAGCCTCACGGCTCACATGTCACCGGCCACAGTACCAAGGGCACATTAGTCTTTCCGCATCCTATTTTGTAATTATATCTCTCGAGATATATCATAGTTCTTTTAATTAGGACCTAGAATAATGTCATAATATTAGCTCATTTTATATATTATTTAATTTAACTATGTTTCATGGATTGGATGCTCTATGAGGTAATTGCATGCGGTACCATAACTGCTGACATTTGGGGCTTGTAACATCCATGATAACGGGGACAGTAATGTCGGACTATCCACATCCCTGTTTTGTAGCTATCGCTGTCCATAAAATTAAGGCTGTTTACATCAAGTATACTTCTCGTCTCTATGTCTACCATATGGATGTAACCTACTGTAGTAAATGTACTTACCTTGATTTATGCATGGTCTCTTCTAGGGTTTCAAAAACTGTTTAAACAATTGGTTTTTATGAAAAACAGTGAAATTGGTTCAGATCTTCTTCGGAAATTGAGCGATTTTCACTAAAAATCGTCACTATATATTGTTGCAACAACTTCCGGATGGTTTTACCAATAAACCGCTCGGATTTTGGCACTACTCAAACTGAACGGTTTTGTTAATGTTGTCTCTGCACCTTTATTTTTTGTATTAGATGGACTACCAAATTGAAAGATGCATGGATATGTTTTCATTTTACTTTTTGTTTAGCAATAGTTCTTCTGAGCTTTGGAATTAGTGTCATAATATTAGTTCTTTTTACATATTATTTAATTGTGTTCTACGTTTCGTGGACCGAGTACTGCATGAGGTAATTGCATGCGCATGGTACCATGACTGCTGAGTCATAGTACCGAAGCAGTAACATCAAATGACCCGCATCCTTTTTTCATAACTATATCTCTTCAAGCGAGTTAAGGTGCATGGTTTCATTAATTATACGTTAATAGTTATAATTTTGCTTATAATTGGCCAGGATCGATGTTAATTTACCTACTTCATGCATGCAGGAGGCACGGAACATGAGGCAGGCAAGGGCCGCAAGGCAGCAGGTGGCGGCGAACGCCGGGGAGCGTAGGCCTCGGCCGCAGCCAGACGTGGCGCTGCCGTGCCCCCGGTGCGACGCCACCAATACGAAGTTTTGCTATTATAATAACTACAACATGCTCCAGCCCCGCTACCTCTGCAAGGCGTGCAAGCGCTACTGGACCCACGGCGGGTCCCAGCGCAACATCCCGGTGGGTGGCGCAAGCCGCAAGCAGAACAAGAGGTCCTCCGCGTCGTTGTCGCTGCCGGCGGCGGCCAGTTCCAGCTCCGTGATCAACAAGGAGCTTCAGCAGCAGTTGCTGCCCGCCGCACCCATGATCGAGCCAGCTGCTGACTTCAATGTGTTCCCCTCCTTCATGTCCACAGGCTTCGAGCACCACAGCAACCAGCTGCCTTTCTCGCCGGCGCCGGGGCCGCTGCCGTTGCCCACCCTGCTGCCTCCAGCGCCAGTGCTGGCTCCTGATGCTGGGACGCCGTCGTTCCTGGACATGCTGAGGGGGGGCTTCCTCGACTACCAGACCAACGGCTTCTACGCGCCGGCGACTCCGAGCACCGGCATGGAGGCGCCGCCACCACTTCCATTCGGCGGTGCCGCGCAGCCCGGAGTGGCTGGTGGCCGGCAGGGTGGGGGAGCAGCCCCGACCGGCGGCCATGTCGATGCTACTGCTGCAGGTCAGGGCGCGGCGTGGCCGAAGCCTCAGGTCCGTGGAAACCAGCAAGGTGGTGCGGGTGCCCTGGGCAATGGCAGGGCTTGATTCCTTCATGGACAGATGACAGCAAGTTCAGTCTCTAGCCGAGAGGATAATAATAATAATAATTGCATGAGGACAATATGCATTGGATATTTTTCTTTTTTTGTGGTGATGATGGATTTTCATCTTTATAATTTGCTTGCATGAGGACATGAGAATTTTCTGGACACATGGTATTGTTCTTAATTTGGATCATTTCCTGTCGTGGTTTTTTTTTAATTCCTCTCGTGTTTAGCTCGTTTTTTTTTCTCGAAGGCGTAGATCTCAAATTTAGTTAATTAAGTTTCACTTTATGTCATGCGGCTCTTTTATCGTTCTAGTTTTAAATTGTTATTGTTAGGATAATAATTATAGTTCAATGATGAACTAAAATTGTTATTCTAATGATATCAATTTAAGAACAGATATAGTAATTAGTTTTTGAGAGAAAAAATGCCGCCATCTAGAATCATAGGCAAAACATCATTTAATACAATAAACCAGCCGTCAAGGTTGCTGTTTTACGATAGACTGTTCCTGGCAACAGGGCCGCACGCTATCTCAGCCGTTCCTCTCTCCCTCGCGCCATATCGTCGCCGTCCGTGCATCATTCTTTTCCACTCCGCCTCCGTCTCCTCTCTCCGCTCCCGATCCCACTCCTCCGCGGACCGCCACCGCCCAAACCTCCCCGTCGGCCGTCAGCCTACCTTCCGCTCGCCACTCGCTCTGCTCGCTCTCTCCCACATGCGTCCTTTACCGAACCTCTGCTGCCAGGTGCCGTGCGCACCCATCCCCGCCGCCAAACCCTAGCCCTGGCCTTTGCACGACGCCTCCTCTCGCCTCCTTAGTCGTCCCGTACGCGCGTGGCCGTGGTGTCCATTCCGCGCTCTTGGTGCCGGTCGTCTCCTCCCTACCTCGGCAAAGCGTCAACCGCATCGGCTGCGGGATCGACGGCAGCGGCTTCGAGCGGCAACTGGGGACGGTGGTGGCTGCCTGCAGTGGACGTGGAGTGGCTCGCCTCTCCCTCCTTGCGTGCACACCCGTCCACACGCGTGCGCTCCCTGCTCTCCATCCTCATTCATGCGCTCGTCTGTCCTCGTACCAGCTTGTGGCCTCGGTTGAAGCTGGTGGTTGCTGTTTCGCTCACGTCATCTAACAAAGCTGCTTTCTGCTTCCTCTTCATTCGGCCAGCAGAAAAACTAACGTATGTTGTCACAATCTAAACCCTAAGTTAATCAGTACCGTATAGTTAATGGATCTGCTAATTGGTTACTTACATTGCTATTGAATAATTACATTTTATCTTACACTGACTATTACTCTTGATGATGTGGCTTTTAAGTGCATGAGTAAGCAATTAGTAATTTGCTATCTATTCATATATTCATCCATCCAAACTGGGATGATCAGCTTCTTATTTGTACCAGTTGGACCAGTGCCTTCATATCAGCTTTCTCTACATCTTAGCAGCTTTATAGTCTTCCATTCTGAAGTGTTTTAGGCAGATGATGTGGTGTTCTACAGGCTATCATGTTTCTAGCAAATTTTCCGTATTATCGGAGTGATCAGGTTCGTGCTATGTGATCTTTTTCCTCTTTCTCCTAACTAAGATGTGTATGACTGCCCTAAAGTGTACGGATCATTTTGTTTGTCTCTTTGCACATATTATGCATGTTCAGCATGTAGTACCATCAGGATCTTTGAACTGCTGACATGTTTAAAATTTTTTGCTGTCATTAACTGTGCCGCTTCCTTGATTCCTTGGCATCTAGGGATTTTAGTCTCAGTATTGCTGAAGAAGGAGAAGGAGCTGAGCAAGACAAAAATTGCTACAGTACTTTTATTAGCACCAGCAGTTCCATCCATGTTGTCAAGGTAATTTACATTTTCTTGCAAATTCTTTTACCTATTGAATGTATTGCATTTTAGTGTATTAACATGGTTGATCTATGTGATTCAAAGAGAGCGCTCATGTGTTCAATTTTTTGGAATATTTTTTACCAATATTTTCGGATTTGCCTGTTGTATGCTTACTGTTACCAATTATATCGACTTACTGTTAAAAGTGGATCTATGTTACCAATTATATTGACTTACTGTTAAAAGTGGATCTATGTTACCAATTATATCAACTTACTGTTAGAAGTAGATCTATATGTTACCAATAATATCGACTTAGGTTGTATTATTATAATACAAAAGTTCCAAGAAATGCTAAATAACTATCATTTGTTGCTGCAAAGCAGATAGGCATCAATGAGACTATTTGTTGCTTCTTTAGTTTGAGTGCTAATTTTAATGTATTTGTTTAATTTCAGCTTTCGATTTCTCGCTTTCCTGGCAGGAAGATGAATAAGGAATAGCAACTAATGGCTAGATTTGTGTAGATCACAGCCTCATTATCTATCTCAGGTTTTCAGTCCAGCCTCATCATCTATCCCAGATTTGGGTACATCAAAGCCTCATCATCAATCCCCGGCAGGAAGTGAACACTGATCACCATAAATATCCAGTGAATAAAGGTGCGTTGCTTTTTTTTACAGGTAATTGTCGGAAAAACACTCGAAGAACACCTTTGTCTCTATATACTTTTAATAAATACTCGGTGTATGTATGCATCTTATTTTCATGGAAGTAACGGTTGCTGAAGGTTGATCTTTACCTTCAATTAGTGCTTTTTGGTTATCTCGTTTGAGATTAGAAAATTTACTTGGCATTGGCTGTATCCATGGCAAATATTTATAACTGCTCTGTCTATGATCAATTATGAAATATTCAATTTGACAGAAATAGACAGCCAACGTGAAGCTAAAAGAAGTTTTTTTACCTTCAGTTTGTAATTTTCCATTATTTGAATGAAATGGCAGATGATGGCGAAAAGTGACAACAGGTTGTTTTCGTTAGCCAGAGTGGCACTGTAAACAGAATCAAGGTTACAGATATATTTGTCCAGTCTCATCAACAAAGTAAGTGTCAAACACCCAGCTTACTGCTTCATTCATCTCAAAATTGTTTTATACAGTAGAAAACACTTTTCAATGCATCCTTAACTGTCCAGGCAATACCAACCTCTTAATTGCACTTGAATATATTTTTTCATTTTAATCTTCAGGCCCAATTTCTGCACATAATTGCAGCATTACTTTAGGGTATTAGGATGGTAAATGTTCTTCCAATATTAGAAAATCCATATACTAATTTATTGGCGCTCTTTTCTTCCTCATTATTCTCTATGAGATTCATGAACTAGGTTCCGAACAAATAGTGTCAAAAAGACAAAATGATTGTACTCCTTTTCTGATGACTACCCTACAACTGGGGAAAAATGTATTCCACAAAACAATATTTACTTCCTGTCATAAAACAAATGCTTACTTACGAACTTTATGTCCTTGAGAGTGCTCTAACAATAATGCAGCCGGCGCTCCAACGGCATGCCATAGCCTTCAATGGCAGGCGGCCGTCGCATCGACAAGGTGAATTCGTATCTCGTCGACGACGAGTTCTCAAGTCAACAAGGAAGAAGGGAGTCGACTCATCTGGAAGCAAGAGATTAACGGGCTTCAAACCGCATCACAAACTGATCGGACACAGGACGTTTCAACAATCGGCGGTATTCGGCATCAGGAACCGAAGGTACGTCCGGCTGTGTATGCAGATTCATCAAAGCTCGTTTGGCAGAAGAAAATACAAGAGGAAAAACAAAAAGCTCGAACATTCACAGTACAAAAGACATCAACTTCTGCGGCTATTCGGCATCAGGCACCGAAGGTATGCCCATCTGTGTTTACAGCTTCAATGAAATCAGAATGGAGGAAGAAAAAACTCGAAGAGAAATACCAGAAAGGTGATTTAAGGCCACGGAACATTAAACCGTGGAGTGGCCCTCTACCGAAGCCAAGGTCCACAGAATCAAGAACGTTCGGCGACTTCCTCAACACAGCCAAACGCAGCTCCGGCAACCGGCGACCTGCAAGGATCTCGACGACGGAGAAGAAGCCGGATTTTTCGTTCTCATATTTCAAATTCAAAACAGAGTGGACCAGTTCCAGGGGATGGGCCGGAGCAGAAAAATATTCAGGGCCCAGAGACTAATACTAATCATAATTACCCAGATTTGGAGGAGTTACGGAGGAGTCCCAACCCTAGCCGCCACCGTAGGAAACTCAGGGCTAATTACTTCAGATCAAGCCTAGAATCATGAACACACTTAATTATAATACAAAATTTGAGTACTTACGCCCTAATGTGAGCTCCTTCATGGCGCTCGGTGTGGATGTTGATCCCTGTAGTTATTCCTAGTTGGATCCTCCTCTGTGCCCTTTTCTTGATTTGTCTAGTGACGACTTCTTTTACACTGGCTCGGTGACAGCTTTCAGATCCAATTTAGCACCACTGAAGATTGGCATTAGGGTTTGTGAGGAGGTGGCTTGCTTGAAACTCGCGAATGAGTCGTGCATCATCCTATTGGCCGCCCCTCACCCTTTTTTATAGGTGTTGCCCGGTCTGAGGCCGTAACCGTTTTTCTAATTACACCACCGATCAGGGCATGACTTATTCCATTGCACGTGTGCACTATACTGGATTCTGCATAGCTCTTTATCTTTAACATGCATGTCTTTAATTAATTTTGTGATTAATTCTTAGTTCCGAAACTAATGCAATGTTACACTTTGCATTGCAGATCATTATCCCAAGATTCTCCTCTTTGATTGTAAAGCTTCTAATGCTCCCCTTAGCAGAACCTATACAACGAAACAATGTGCTACAGCGGTGAATAAAATTCCACTGTGGTGCAGTAGCTCACATCATATAAGTACCACTTCAAAGAGAAGCAACTTATTCGTTACGGGAGTGGTTACTATATGGCCCATTCCAGAATCACAAGCTTTCTAATATTCCCATGTGGGGAACATAATCACAAAATATAGTGGGTGGTAAAACTTTTCATTAGTGGATCCAATAGCATTTACTTAATACTTATATGCTGTATATAAATGGTGTGATCAGTGGTTCTTTCTTTCACAACATGATACTAATGTCAATGTGTTCGACAGCACTACTTGACTTATTGTTACTTGAAAGGAAAACTTATGGTGGTTTGCTTATACTGTCTACCACTTTTAGTTCGGGTATAATGATTCTTAAGCCATATGGCTTGCCCCACGGCCTCTTAATATGCTACAATTCCAACTGCATAATAAATGCTGCTGTAAGTATCAATTTGGAGCTTTTTCACAATTTCGCTCCATTTGCAAGTGTGAAGATAAAACATAATGCGGATTTCTTAGTATCAACACAGCCTGCAAATCTGTGTTTGAGCAGCCAACAACTAAAGGCTCTCAAATTTCTTATATGTAAGCATGTAGTCTTTAGTGACTTACACTTTTCTAAAGATATTCTTAGCAGCCTTTCAGTGGTCCATTACTAGATTACTTAAAATCTGCCAAAATCCCCGTGGTAAAACAAAAATCAGGGCACATGCACACTTGGGCGTACATAATGCTTCTGACAGCTGAAGCGTATGAAATCATTCGTATCTGATCAATTTCATATTGATTCCTATACTTTGGAATAATCCAAACTTATCGCCCTTAACAATAGGGCAGCCGTAGCTGAACATTGGTGCATATTATATTGTTTGGGTACCCTTTTGATGTAACCTTTTGAGAGAGTCCCTATACACATTTGGACCCATCTCAGTGAATCAATGTCCAAAACATAAGGGGCTTCACTAAGATACTTCATTTCATATTTTGATGATAGAATCTCTTTATATTTTACAGCATATAACTATCACTGCTAGTTAATAGGATGTCATCTAGATAAACTAATAGGATTATATAAGAGCTCCCCTTGATCTTAGCATACATATAATTGTCCTCTTTATCTTATAACAAAGTTAAAACTCTTAGGGTCCCTTTGGCAGAGCTCCCAGCTTCTGATTCTCAGTTAGAATCAGAGGAGCTCTGCCAAACGCTGTTTTCAGAAGAAGTGATTCTTGTCTGATTCTATGAAGCGATTATCTGAAATAAACTAAGGGACTGAGAGCTGAAAAAAGTAGCTTCTCCTAATTCTGTGAAGTGATTCTCTGTCTTCATTCTAAGAGTTTATCCTAGAGAATCACTTTCAACCACAAAATCACTTCACAGGAGAATCAGGAGCTAAGAGCTCTACCAAATGGGTTCTTAATGACTTCATCAAACTTAGTGTATCATTATTTAAATGCTTACTCTACAT
Organism: Zoysia japonica; assembly: GCA_001602275.1. Classification (NCBI taxonomy): domain Eukaryota; kingdom Viridiplantae; phylum Streptophyta; class Magnoliopsida; order Poales; family Poaceae; genus Zoysia; species Zoysia japonica. Next base: position 172,384 of record BCLF01000101.1, on the reverse strand, counting down.
CCCATATGCTACTTGCTTTCTATGTCAAAACATTTCAGCTATGCCATTCAAACATTCTCATGCGAGTCACCATTAAAGAACGCAGTCTTAGTGTCCATTTGGTGTAACTCTAAATCATAACGAGTCACCAAAGCCATAATGATTCTACATGAATCATTATTTGAGACAGGAGAGACTTTATGTGAAGCCTTTACAACTAGTCTCGCTTTAAACTTTTTGATTTTTCTTTGGAGTCACATTAGTTTTGTAAACCCATTGCACTCCACTGTTTTGACTCTTCAGGAATTTCTATTAAGTGGTATACATCACTAGCGCTCATAGACATTTCTTTTTAAATGACCTCACACTACTTATGTGAGTAGTAACTTAGCATAGCTTCCTTAAATATTTTTGAGATCATCCACCTTTTCTTTGCCATGTCTATTTCACTTATATAGACAACATAATCATTAGAGGTGGCAAATTTTATCTCACGTGTCAATCTCATAATGGTTGAGGTTCATTAATTTTCAAAGGTTTCTAATGAGATTCCACCTGTAGCTCATTTTCAAGTCGTGCCTCACCCGTAACCATGTCCTCATTCTACTGCTCATTTATTATATATACATCCTCACATGAACTTATAGCTGGCATATTCTCATGCACAGCCACGTGGGGCGCAGTAGGCTCAGGCGTCCTCTCTTGAGGTGTAACCATACTCTTATAGGTAAGAATAAAATAATTATGAGTGATCGGCTGTAAATCATCAAGCCTTATTTACTCAAGTTCAAAACTCCCCTTGAGCAACCATTATATTCTAATGAATAGTGTGCTTTTGTCTCAATAAACTTAGTAGTACATCTAGGACAATTAAAATGATATATCTAATGAAATGGCAACTTATAGTTTTAGGAATTAATTTTCTAAGTTGTGGATTAAAATTTACCTTTAGCTTGGCACCACATGTATAAATAATTTATATTCAATTTCTAATCAGTCCATAATACATAAGGTATATTTGGAACTGATTTACTTAGGAATTCGATTAATGATGTGCGCGGTAATCTAATGCCTCCATTGACAAACTTCCTGGCTATGTAAAATAACTTAGCATACACCATGTTCATGAAGGTGCAGTTTTCTCAGTTATAACATTTTGCTGAGATTTGCCAGAATTAATATACTAAGCAACTATGCCATTTTTAATAACTTAGCAAGCAATAGGGAAGGGGATTTGTCTATAAAGTGCATGTCTCCTATACTATTCACCACCTTTATCGATCTGAGCAACTTTAATCTTCGCATTATGCTGATTTTTTGTTTCAGCTTTGAAGATTTTAAACTTAGCAAGTGCCTCAGAAATCTCTCTTATGAAGCAAATATATCCATAATAGAATGTATTTCTAATGCGCTCAACTCCATCCTACTTATTGTTATCTATTTATAGTTACAAACTTTCCTTTAATACAATCAGTGCAGAGAAATTCAATAAATGAGGTATCTCTATCTAATGAGAAGCCAATTCTCCCTTCGAAATATATGGCCTAACAGTAATGTCATAATTTCGCAGAAGTCTCATTACTTATATTTCTCTTGCATGTATTGGCGTCACAAAACATTCATCACAGGAGAATTATTAAGGGACAATAAATAAAGCTTGTTTTGCTTTTCAGCGGCACCAGAACATTATGGTTATTACTAATCAAGCATTCATTGTACCCACACTTAAAATTCATAATCATCCAACATTGAAACAAAAAATCAAGTTTCTACTCAAGGATGGTACATAAGAGTAAAGCCACTACGGAGAACTAAGGAGAGGACTCAGTGGCTTCAACTTCAGTTTGAATTTCATTCGCCACCATAGGACTTTTTTCAATTTTTTTATAGTCCGGATGATATGCAATACCTGTAATGAATTTAAACTTAAATAGTGCACCAAAATTAATATATAACCTTAATGGAAAGTGAATTTAATATGAAAGATTCTATCATCATTACCATTTCTTGAACTCTGCACAGTTCTTTCTAATGTGTCCATACTCACGACAGTGATGGCACTTAGGACCTTTCTTGTTGGAAGATGAAGCATCGGTTTTGAAACTATTATTTCTGGAACGAACATAGGGCTCCTTAACTTTATGCATACTTTTTTTAGAGTGGTGCAGCTTACCACCACCTTTATTTGCCCTACAATTCCTTAGTGAATACTCCTCGATCTTGGCCATAAATGCTTTAGCACTCCTTGGTTCCTTAGTGAATGGACTTTTTATGGCAGGATTAATAAAGTAATCTATGATCATAATTGCTACTCTATCACATATTTCTCACGTAGCCTTTTCTTTCTCATAAGCCTATTTGTTTGCTACAAGGGTCATATCATCATCCCCTATGGCTACAGGCTCAGTGGGCTTATCCTCACGCATAGAGCGATCATAGTCCAGATTCATAAGAGCTCATCTTATGTCTTCCTTCCACTTATGAAAATTAGTCCCTTCAAACTGCTCAATGTTGTTTAAGTAACCGGCAATGCTCGAAGGCGTTATGGCTAAAAATTTTGGTTAAATATGACATCAGTAAACTAATTAACAATCTGCATCACCGTTGGGTCGACACAAATAAATATAACTAATTCTATACTGCCGTGAGGTTAGAACATAATAAACTTATAACATTTTGCACTACCGTTGGACGAATGCAAAATAAACATAAAATTAAACAATGGGCTCAGCACATACTTAAAGTCAACGTTGGTCAGAAATTAAATATATGTCTAAATTAATCCCATACATAGACATGAAACATGAATATGAAAATATTGCATAATCATTAGGCAAATGCAAAATTAAGATAAAACATAAACACAGTTTATCAATGGGCACAACACATAATCAAATAAACATTGGTCAGAATTGATTATGTACTTAAAATTATCCCATACTGTCCAAAAACATATAAAATTTTATATGAGTACTTTTGCATAATTATCCATAAATGCAATATAAACTTAAATTTAATAAACAATGGGCGCACACATATTCAAATCAACGTTGGTCAGAAATGAATATGTGTTTAAAATAATCCCATAATAGACATAATATATGACATGATTTTCTAATGAGAATTAATCATAAATGCATTAAAATAAGTAAATAAATGCAATAAATTCTCAAAATGTCATATAAAATTCTCCTGAATAAATTTCCCGTTGGTTCCATTTATTCAGAATTTTCTAATTAGCCTTTCTGATTTCCCCCTAATTTTCCTGAATTTTCTTAATTTTTCTCAAATTTCTAGCAGTTCTGAACATTATTCTGCAATTTATCAGAAAAGATAACTAATTGGAAAATAGTAAAGGGGAGAAAACAGAATTGGGCCGAGCCTAGGAAAAGGGCAAGCCCATGGCCACAGGCCGCAAGAGGCCTGGCCTGTGAAGCCGACGCCCACGCCCGCCTAGGCCTGCGGCTCGGCAACTAACGGCTGGGCCGCCTAATTGGCCCAGCGCACTCCTCACCTCGATCTCAGCCGTCGAATCCGATCAACAGCCAAAAATGGTTGAGCGTGGTATAAAAATGTTTTCCCCGAAAACCCTAGACTTATTCTACACTGCCCCTCCGACTTTCACGATGCGCAGCTCGCAGAGAGAGAAAGTGACCGCCTGGCGGCCAGTGCGCCGCGCGTTGATGACGCGCGCAGCCGCGCTCGCCTGATGGCCAGTGCCTCCGCTGGTCGCACGCCATGGTCCGCATCCCCTGCTGGCCATGCGCCGCCGCGTCGCATGGCTCCGCGCTCTGCGCCGTAGGCCACGCGCTGTAGGGTACTGCACTGGTCGCGTGCTCGCTGGCCGCGACGTGCCCTCGACTTGCGCCAGCCACGCGTTGAGGGCCGAGCCGTGCGAGCGTCGTCAACCCTGCCGGCCGTGCCTTGATGGCCGAGGCCCCGGCGGTCGGATCTGAGACCGGTCGGGCTGCACCATCAGCAACGCCGCCCCGCGTTGCTGAGGGCCAAGCTGCCGCCAGATCTGAGGGTTAACGGCTCGAGCCGGCGTTTCAGCGACCGGATCTGATGGCTGGTGGTCTGATGCGGTGTCCTGGTGGCCGGATCTGATGTCCACAAGGGTGACCAACGCTCACGCCGCCATAGGACGACCACGGTAATGCGTTGATAAAAGCTAAGTTCCTTATTTCCCAATTACTTCTTGGGTTAGGTTTTGGCATATGGGTTTCTGCCGCGGGGTTGGATCGACAGGTTTTAATGTGGAGGATTAGGGTTAGGCGTCGATCTGTTATTCCTTCACAGATCTATTACTAATGCAACACTAATCCCTTCTTATCACACTAATCAACCTTGATTAGGGAGCACTAATTAGTGCCATTAGGAACTCTAATCAGGACAATTAACCTTAATTGGTCCATAATCTAGACAGTTCGGCTCTGATACCAAATATAGGAAACTTAGAGCTAATTACTTAAGATCTTAAGCCTAGATTCATGAACACACTTAATCATAATGCGAAATTTGAGTGCTTACGTCTTGATGTGAGGTTCTCTATGGCGCTCGGTGTGGATGTTGATCCCTGTAGTTGTTCCTGGTCGGATCCTCCTCTGTTCTCTTCTCTTGATCTGTCCATTGAGGGCTTCTTTTGCACTGGCTTGGTGATGATATGACCTTCAGATCTGGTTCAGCACCACTGAAGATCTGACATTAGGGTTGTTGAGGAGGTGGCGTGCCTAGAACTTGCGAATGAGTCATGCATCATCCTGTTGGCCGCCTCTCACCCCTTTTTATAGGTGCTGCCCGATCTAGGGCCGTAACCGTTTTTCTGGTTAGGTCAGCGATCAGAGCGTGACTTATTCCATTGCACGTGTGCACTTAGACTAGATTCTGCATAGCTCTTTATCTTTAACATGCATGTCTTTAATTAATTTTATGATTAATTCTTAGTTTCGAAACTAATGCAATGTTACACTTTACCTTGCAGATCATTACCCCAACAGCCACTGGACAGGAACCATCACAGGTGACATACGATCCTTTGCATGGCCATGGCAGGAGCTCCAAGCAAAAACAGTGGCGGGAACCTGGCTGGTGACAGTGGGTTTTCTCGCCCTGGTTCTCAAGCCAGTTCATCCCAAGGTATCGAGGAGCAGGATGCTTCCGTGGTCAAGGACAAGGAAGAGGCCGTGGCAACCGTGGACATGAACCAGCTTTTGGAGGAAGAAGCCATGGACAGAGAGAAGCCTTTAATCAAGGTGCAGATCACAACCAAGAACAAGAACGTGGTAACACCTCTTTTGCCATCAACAGGAAGAGTGGTACTTTGGAAGGAGAGTCCGCTGCTTTAAAGAAACAGAAGTGTCAGGATCACGTACCCTGAGTACATGATGGTCCGTGCTCGAACGCGTAAGGCCCCGAGTTAGGGGTCGGGCGACCGCGGAATCCGACCCCCCAGGCGGCGATCTACGACAGCCAAGCCTTACCCGCGCTAAGACACACGGAGACTCCGGCCTTCGAAAGCCGACCCTCGGAGAGCGGCCCCTGGGGAGTAGGTGCCGCGTTATGGTACATTTACTCTGCTAGCCAACTGCCATCCGTCCTGACGGGACGGGACGAGATTCACCACAGCGACACTCCAGCAGAAAGCTGCAACGGCTGTTGGACAAGACACGACAGCACTGTAGCCGGCACAGCCGCGCCGGACAAGCGCCACAGTTCTCACTGCTGCGTGCGACACAACGGGTCACGACCACGCCTGGACGAAGCGAAATGATGGTGACAACAGCGGAAGGGCCCTCCTGTCAGCGAGACGGCAGGATCGCGTAAGACTTACCATTTATAACCCCAGGCCCCCTCTGTATAAGGAGGACTCGGGGGGCGATAGAAGACCAACCACAACAGGACAGAACGAGAGAACCCAGAACCAACACGGAACAACGTGAGACACACCAAAAAACACCACTAGCATCCAGGGTTGTTGCATCCCACCGAGCAAGTACCCACGCCCATCCGCCTCTTTCGAACCCGCTCTGGATCCTCTCGCGAAGAGAGAATCCACCCTTTGTAACATTATCATCGAGATAACCCGCTCTCTGGACGTAGGGTATTACACCGTTCGAGGTGGCCCGAACCAGGTTAAAAATCTCCTTGAGTCTTTCTTAGACTAGGCTACATCGAATCCGAAGGCACACCTCCCCCGCGATCGTATATTTGCTGTGCTGGTGGTCAGAACGCCAGCAAGAAGCTTGTGTTATGCTGTGAGATTTGTCAAGATGAACACTTCACAAAGCACTGTCCTTTGCTCCATGGACCAAAACCAGCAGCAACATTTTGTGGTGAAGCAGCAGGTGGTCTTGGATTTTTTCCTTATACCAAAGACAGACAAATCAGTTCCAAAATTTTCTTCTCAAGGCACTGCCACAGCTCTGATCAGAATCGTTAAAGGTTCTGCCTCTGCTGAACTTGTTAAGACAGAGCTCTCCGGAATTCTTCCAATCAAGTGGGAATGGGTCGTGCAGCCACATAAAGAGAATGCATATTTAGTACCTTTTCCAAGTCAAGTGGAACTTCAAAGATTGGTTGCCATCGGGCGTATTCCTACAGCAAAAGCCGAAGGGGTAATGTCTTTCGAGGAGTGGAACCATGAGATCAAGCCATATAAGAAGCTGCAAAATGTTTGGGTGCAAGTTTATGGAGTTCCATATGAGGTCAGATCTTTCTTATCTTTATGGGCAGTGGGAACTATGTTAGGAGCCACTCAACAAGTCGATATGAGGCACTTAACAAGAACCGGGGTGGTACGTATTTTGGTGGCAGTTCAGGATGCAAATAAAATCCCTAGTGATGTGTTTATTGGAGTGGATAATTGTCTGTATGAGATCTTCTTTAAGGTGGAGGATGCTGCTGCAAATAGTGAGGCTGGCTTTGATATAGATACAGATGATCAGTTAGATGATGATGCAAGAGACTTGGAGGGAGATGAAAACATGGAGGATGCCGAGCAACAAAAGAAAACAGATAGTTCCCGAAATCCTGCACCCGGGAATTTAAGTGCGGAGGGCAGCAATCAAACAGGTGTCCCAAAAAATATACAAAAGTTAGTGGATGAAGCAATTGATCTGGCTGTGGAATCACTGCTTGAGGAAATTAGCCATAAGGTAGTGAACGAAACAGATGACAATGAGGCAGTCTCCAAATATAGAGAATCTGCAAGAAACGAACAGCTTAGCGGTGGAGCAGCAGTCTTCAAGCAACAAGCAGGAAATGGTGTCTGATTTGCTGGACAAGGCACAAGAAACTCAACCGGCCACCCTGGCAATCGAACAGGTTGAGACACATGGCTCGGCAGGGCCTGAGGCGCTCAGTTTCTCGCCAAAACAGATGGCCACGGCGCAGCATCATGCAGGACAGCAGGCTCTGGAGAGTTCATTTTTGTCCGATGAGCTAAACGAAGAACTGGCCACCGCGCAGAACCAAGTCAAAAGGGCATCAGCACAAGTGGCACATAAACAAGCCACTGGACACAACAGGAAGATGCAAGGCGAAAGAATGGACAAGCAGGAGGAAGTACGACTCGAGTAGCACAAGAAATTCGGCTACGAACGACGAACACACGCTGGAGAAAGCGGAGCGGGCTGCCATGATCCGGAACCTGGAGGCAAAAGGTACATCCAACTCAATTCTCTCTCTCTTTCGGATTCTCGTATTTCTTCTAATATTCATAAATTAGGAGTGAAAATGGGAAAAGAGAATGATTCAATTAAGGAATCAATTAATTCCATAAAAATACAGAAATTGATAGATTAGGAACGCAGATTAGTAAAAATAAAAATAATAAAACAAACCTATAATAACAGAATATAGTTCTGATGATGAAGAACAAAGATTAGATGCAATTCTCGGCCACAAATGTGGTAATCAAAATGAGAATATGCAAGACTCGGATTATGATCATATATTAAATGACATTAATCCAGTATCACGCAAGAAAAAATTTGGTACAGCCAAAATTAAAGTTGGCAAACAAACAAAAAGAAAATCATCATCTACAATGTATATCTAATGAAAGGAGTTTTTTGAAATAGCAGAGGACTTGAAGACTTGGCTAAGCATAGATACTTGTTAGAAATGATGAAAGAAGAGCAAATTGATATTATTGCTTTATCTGAAATAGGGCGAGATGAATTTTCAGATACAATTCTTAAAAAATTTAGTGGAGGTCGGGATTTGGCATAGCATGGCACCACATGGAAGATCGGGGAGTATTTTGTTGGGGTTGACCTAAATGTTTATGATATTGGGGCCATAGCTGAAGGTGATTTTTATGTCAAATTTATGCTTTGGCATAAAAAAGATGAATTTAAAGTTTGCGCTATACACGATATATGGACCAGCGCAAGTACAAGATAAAGAAGCATTTCTTGTTGAAATGGCAAACATTTGTTCTTGGGAATCACTACCCTAATTTGTAGGTGACTTTAATATCATGAGGGCACCAAACGAAAAGAACAAAGGTCAATTTGACCCCAAATGGTCAAATATTTTTAATGCCATCATTGATGTCCTAAGATCTCAAGGAGATCATTGTAACATCCCGAATTTTTGAATTAATAAAACAACAATTTACTCCTAATTTTGTTCCAATTAAATTATCTGTTCCGATTTTTTGATCTATTCAAAAATCAGTTGCTCCGAACTTCGTTCCGTCCAAATCCGATATTCCGGTTATCTAAATCTGCTCCGGTGCCGAAATAATTTAGTCTGCGTAATTTTTACATTTGGGCTAAAATTATTTTCTCAGAATTTCCCAAATTAAAATATCTTTTCCTATTTAATCACTTCAGCCTTTTTAATTATTTTCGCAGTTATCAATTAATCCTAGATTGATTTCTAACCCCATTTTTAATCCCCTCTATAAAAACTCTTCCCCCTCTCTTATCCTCTCCCTCACCTTCCCTTTTCTCTTTCATTCTCCAGATATTTTGGTAACCGCCGCTCCTCTCCTGCTCGCCTCGCTCCACGCGCCGCCATCCCTGTTTTCCGCTCCTACCCGCGTCAAGCCGAGTCGCGTGCCGACAGCCTCTTGACGTCGCCTCGTCGCTCACGTCACCTGGGTCACCGCGTTGATCGACGTCAACGCTCGAGTCGCGTCAACCCTGCCGCGAGCCAGCGCCGTGAACCCCGTCGCGCGGCCGGTTTTCCGCGCCGTTTCGTCGTCCGCTGAGTCGCCTCGTCCTCTGCGTCGCCAGTCAGCGCCGACGCCGTCAACCTCGTTTTCCCCCGCGCGCCCGACCGCCTCTGCCCGGTCCTCGTCTCCCGACGCCGCAGCAGTTGTCGCGTGGTTCTGCACCCTAGGCCGAAGCCGCGCGACGTCCTCCGGTCCGAAGGCAGCAGTCGCCGCGTCAACGTCGCCCGCATGCCCCGATCTCTGCGTTAGCCTACGTCGCCTGCTCACCTCGAGCCCCGCGCCGTCTGCTGTTTTTCCTCCGCGCCAAAGTCGCCGACCCTCTTCTTCGATTCCCGAGATCCGGTTTCCAATCTTCGAATTCCAGCACGGGTCTCCGGTCTTCGAATCTCCGATTTCGTCTCCGAATTTCCGATCCTAGTGAGAACAATTTTCCTTCTCTTAAATTCCTTTTTACTTTTCAATTAATTGTTAGATTAATTGCTAATTTAATCTGCGATTAATTATTCTGTAATTAATCTAAATCCTTGTGGTCTCGATTGTCTACAATTTCCGAGAAACTCCGTTTGATCTTCGATTAATCTCGAAATTGTTCCGTTGTTTTGTCTCGTCGCGATTATTGTGTAGGGTTGTTCCGGGTTGTCTCGTCGCGATTATTGTGTAGGGTTGTTCCGGGAAATGTTTTGCGCACGTTTAGTCTAGTAATTTCGATTTAGATTCAAATTTCAGTTCTATTCCTTATCGCGTAATTAGTGTCTAATCCCTCTTGTTCGTGTTGTGATTAGCTGTTGTTCCCGATGAAGAGTTCTGCGAGCCAGCTCAGTTCGATGATGCGGATCCCGACTTCGATCCCGATTTGCCAGGCAAGCCGCGTTCCTTGATCACTTTGTTCCCAGCATTTTAATCTGCATGTTTTGTTTGCAACCTTAATTTGCATGCCAACTATTTTAAAATGTGCTAGCAACATTCCTAAGCCGTGTTTGTTTACTGTTCCACAAATATCAACCCTAGGAATGCTTTAGAACATTTATTTTACTTTTATGCTTAGCCATGCTTAGTCGCATTTATTTTCATCTCACACCTATCACTATAAAATAGAATTTGTGTTAAATGCTTTTGAACTGTGCTTCAAATGTGTGATTGTTGCAAATAACTATACATAACTATTTAGCGGGGGCAGGTTAGAGTATGAGGAGCTGGGGGACTTTTGGAAAGTCCCTGTGGGCGTACCTGTTGCGGGTACAACGGGAAGATCCGGGCTGGGATCTTTCCGTGAGACTTGTTGTTGGCGATGAGGTTGGAGTTGGTGCCTGCTCCGGCAATCAGGGACCGAGTCCTTCGAGCCTTGTACGCTCAGTTGACAACCATGCACACCACGTTACCCTGTATGGGTAGTTGGCTTGATGTTGAAGCTTGCTGAGACTGGTTGTTTACCCGTGGGTTGACGGTGTAATGTTAGTGTGGTGTAGAGCTCTGACTCCCCACATGAGATCGAGATAAACCACTTGATCAGTGGTAGGCTTTTCACAACTCCAGGACCCGATTGCGTAGGCTTTTGAAATCCCTATCCTGAAGAACGGATGACGTCAGTTAAAGCTTGTGGACGGGTCTTGTGTGTTTGTCGGGACTACGACGGTAGTTCCCGATGACGCTTCTCGTGGGTCTAGGTGCATAACCGCTGCAGAGTTTTAGTCGATGCGTATTGCCACGTCCTTTTGAAAGGACATCCCCTGAGTTGTGCTCCTCGTTGAGTAGTTTTGTTTTTCTTCCTCCTCTCCTTTTTTCAAAATGTTTTAGACTCTGGCCTTTGAGCTGTGGCCGAGTGTGGAGATTACATCGGCATTAAAATGAACCTCTGTCCGAGATAACGGAGATCTCTACGGGGCAAGATAATAAAATTTGACAAGTTTGAAAATAAAGCTTTCTTGCATCTTTAAATAAAATAAATGTTTTAAACTTGCATTTAGCACTTGAGCCATGCTTTTACCCTTGAAACCATTTGCATGCATACATTGTTGTTAGGTAGTACGCGGTTTGCTGAGTATTCGTACTCACGGCTTTCTAATTTGTTGTTTTCAGAGGATACTCTCAGCTTCGACTTCGACTACGTCTCTGACGGTCCGTGACGTTCGCTCCTGCGCTCAAGCTAGCCTGTGTGGAGGAGGTTCGCTACTGCTGCCGTGTTGATGCTTCCGCTGTTGCTTTTGTTGGATTCACGATAGTGATATATCTGCTTTGAGATATTTCTGGCCTGCGTGCCGATGGAACCCCTTTGGAGGATTTTTATTCTATTAATTTCACTTTGTCATGCTATTTTCTATTCTTGTTTCTCGTTTAATATTTCTGTTATGGTTTCTTGATTGATCGCTTGTGATATCGTGCTTGCCAAACTCCTGGGATTGGCAAAGTCACGGAAGATCGAGTCTTATCGAAAGGTAAGGAAAATCCCGGTCGTTTCAATCATTATGTCAGGGTGTGTCATTATACGTGGGAAGGGCCCGGAAATGATCCTGCCTATGAGAAATTAGACAGGATTTTAGTAAGCGCTGAGTGGGAAAATAAATACCCACTAACTGTAGTAGAATCACGAGATAGAAATAGATCTGACCATACACCTCTCATTTAAACACGTGTTCTTCTACACACAACAATAAACAACCAATTTTTAAGTTTGAGAGAGGATGGTTTTTGCGAGAAGGTTTCATTGATATGGTCGCTAATATACGGCGATAAGAGAATCGTGGCACAACTGCCATGGAAAGGTGGCAAAATAAAATAAAGAACATTCGTAAATATTTAAGAGGATAGGCCAAACATACTGCAGGCTCATATAATAAAAAAGAGAAGGAAAAAACTCCTCTCTATGATAGAAACCATAGATAAAAAGGCAGAAGAAACCGGTCTATCGGATAATGAAATAAATTTGAAACATTACCTCAAGGAAAAATTAGTTTGCTTACTAAGAGAAGAGGAAATAAAATGGTATGAGAGGGCAAAGATTAAAAACCTCCTTCAAGGTGATGATAATACTATTTTTTTTCATTTGGTCACCAATGCAAAACATCGCAAACAACATATATACAAACTAGAACAGGGAGACAGAATTATTACAGGAGATACAGAATTGAAAATTATATAACTAATTATTATAAAGGACTTTTTGGACAATCACCGAACAATAATTTTATACTAGATAAAAGTCAAATAGAAGATATTCCTCAAGTTAGCAGGGAGGAAAATTATTTGTTAGTATCTCTATTCACTGTACAAGAGGTTAAAGAGGCAATATTTCAAATGAAGCATAATAAAGCTCCAGGACCAGATGGTTTCTCAGCAGAATTTTATCAAGTCTTTTGGGAAGTTATCAAAAAATGATTTAATGTTGCTCTTCGAAGAATTTCAGGAAGAGCAGTTGCCTCTATACTCCCTAAATTTCGGGATCGTTACGCTTCTACCAAAAATTAAAGAGGCTACACAAATTCAACAATATAGACAAATATGTCTCCTCAATGTCAGTTTCAAAATTTTCACCAAAGTGGCCACTAATAGAATTAATAGAGTGCCACAAACGGCAGTAAGTCCATCACAAACTACATTCATGCCAGGTAGAAATAGAATGGAAGGTGTAGTGCGTAACGATAGAGATTTTCCTTACCTTTCCATAAGTCCCGATCTTCCTTGACCTTGCCAATACAAAGAGTTTGGCAAGCACGACACCACAAGCGATCAATCAAGAAACCATAACAGAAATATTAAACAAGAAACGAGAATATAAAATAGCAAGTCAAAGTGAATTTATTAGAATAAAATCCTCCAAAGGGATCTATCGACACGCAGGCTGAAAACATCTCAGAGCAGATAGATCACTATCGAGAATCCAACAAGAACAGCAATGGAAGCATCAACATGGAAGCAGTAGCGAACCTGCTCCACACAGGCTAGCTTTAGCGCAGGAGTGGACTCCACGGTTCGTCGGAGACGTAGTCGAAGTCGAAGCTGAGAGTATCCTCTAAAAACAACAAATTAGAAAGCCGTGAGTACGAATACTCAGTAAACCGCGTACTATCTAACAACAATGTATGCATGCAAATGGTTTCAAGGGTAAAGACATGGCTCAAGTGCTAAATGCAAGTTTAAAACATTTTATTTTATTTTAAAGATGCAATAAATTTTTATTTTAAACTGTCAAATTTTTATTATCTTGCCCTGCAGGGATCTCCGTTATCCCGAACGGGGGTTCATTTTAAATGCCGGTGTAATCTCCACACTCGGCCACAGCTCTAAGGCCGGAGTTCAAAACATTTTGAAATAGGAGAGGAGGAAGAAAAATAAAACTACTCAACGAGGAGCACAACTCAAGGGGTGTCCTTTCAAAAGGACGTGGCAATGCGCATTGACTAAAACTCTGCAGAGGTTATACACCTAGACCCACGAGAAGCGTCATCAGGAACTACCGTCGTAGTCCCGACGAACACACAAGACCCGTCCACAAGCTTTAACTGACGTCATCCGTCCTCCAGGATAGGGATTTCAAATGCCTACGCAATCGGGTCTTAGAGCTGTGAGGAGCCTACCACTGATTAGATGAGGTATCTCGATCTCATGTGGGGAGTCACAGCTCTACACCACACTAACACAACACCGCCAACCAGTCTCGGCAAGCTTCAAAGTCAAGCCAACTGCCCATATAGGGTAACGTGGTGTGCATGGTTGTCAACTGAGCGTACAAGGCTCGAAGGACTCGGTTCTTAATTGCCGGGGCAGGCACTATCTGCAACCTCAACGACAACAACAAGTCTCACGGAAAGATTCCAGCCCGGATCTTCCCGTTGTACCCGCAACAGGTACGTCCACAGAGACTTCCCAAAAGTCTCCCAGCTCCTCATACTCTATCCTACCCCCGCTAAATAGTTATGTATAGTTATTTGCAAAACTCACACATTTGAAGCACAGTTCAAAATCATTTAACACAAATTCCATTTTTATAGTAATAGGTGTGAGATAAAAATAAATGCGACTAAGCATGGCTAAGCATAAAAATAAAATAATTATTCTAAAGCAATTTTAAGGCTCATATTTGTGAAACAGTAAATAGGCACGGCTTAGAAATATTGCTAGCATATTTTAAAATAGTTGGCATGCAAATTAGGGTTGCAAACAAAACATGCAGTTTAAAATACTGGATACAAAGTGATCAAGAAACGCGGCTTGCCTGGCAAATCGGGATTGAAGTCGGGATCCGGGTCGTCGAACTGAGCGGGCTCGCGGAACTCCTCCTCCGGAACACTGGCTAAACACAGCACGAACAGAAAATCAGACACTAATTACGTGATAATTAAATTGAAATAATAAATCTAAATTAAAACTACTAGGCTAAACATGCGCAAAATATTCTCCGAAAAATTCTTACACGACGATCACGACGAGACCAAATTAACGGAACGATTTTAAGAATAATCGAAGACCAAACGAGGTTCTCTAAAATGTAGACCATCTAGACCACAAAGAATTTAGATTAATCGCAAAACATTTAATCGCAACTAGTTTAGCAATTAATCCAATAATTAATCGAAGAGGAAAAAGTAATTGAAGAGGGAGGAAAGTATTCTCACCGGCACTGGAAATCAGAGAGAACACGAAGAATCGGAAACGGAGATGAGGTGCTGTGACCGGAGGACGAAGACCAGCATGCGGAAATGGAACCTGTGCGGCGGTGCTCTGCTTGTACCGGAGGTCAAAGGGGTGCAGCGCGCGGACCAGTGGGGTAAACGGCAGGCGCGGGGGCTGGCTCCAGACCGGCGTCGGGGCTCGGGACCAGCGTCGGTCCACCAGTCCACACGCGCGAGCGGAGGCGTTGACGCGGATCTGGTGCTGACGCGGCGACCCAGCGGCAAGGACGGCGTGCGGCTCCACGCGGACGACAGCGACCAGCGCGGCTCCACTCGGTGCAGGCGCGCGCGGCTGGAGGTCAACGAAGCAGTCGATGGACCAGTGAAAATCCATGCGACTCAAGGAGGCGCGGCTCGGACCGACGGTTGAAGAGGTGCTCCACGCGGAGACAGCGACAGCACAGTGCGGCGCGGGAATCCGGGCGACCGGCACGGAACTCGAGCAAGGACGGCGCGGGGAACTCGGCTAGCGCGAGGGACGAGACCGGAGGAGGCAGGCGCTCGCCCGACTCTCAGCCAACTTGCAGTGGAAGAAAGAGATTGGGGGAAAAAATGGGATATGGATTAGGGATTGGATTAGAGGGGTATTTACAGTGGAAAGAGATAAGAACGGGGGTTGGAAATTTAATTCAGAAATTAATTGACAATCATGAAATAATTAAGGCTAAAGAAAATAATTAGAGAAGATATATTTAGGGATCTGAAAATTAATTAGGAAATTTCGGAAAATAATTTTAGCCCCAACGAAAATTACGCGAACTAAATTATTTCGGCACCGGAACAATTTAGATAAAAGGATTTCGAATTTGGACGGAACGAAATTCGATACAAGAGATATTTGAATGGAATGAAAATTTGGGATAACTCGCCGTTTTATTAATTTTGAAATTTCTGGGATGTTACATAGTGATTTTACATGAGGCTATTCATGAGTTACATTCTAAGAAGCTTGATGGAGTCATTCATAAAATTGACTTTGAAAAGGCGTATGACAATGTAAAATGGTTTTTTCTCCAACAAACCTTAAGAATGAAAGGGTTTCCAACAAAATGGTGCAAGTGGGTGGAGAAATATATCACAGGGGCATCAGTTGGAGTAAAAGTAAATGATGAACTAGGTCATTATTTTCAAACTAAAAAAGGATTATGTCAAGCAGACCCTCTATCCCCCATCTTGTTTAATATAGTAGCAGACATGCTAACTCCTAATAAAAAGGGCAAAAGATTCAATCCAAATAACGAGGGTCATACCACATCTAATAGAAGATGGTTTATCAATTCTACAATATGCGGATGACACAATCATTTTTATGGAACACAACTTGGATGAAGCAAAAAACATGAAACTCTTACTAAGTATCTTTGAGCAATTATCAGGACTAAGAACTAATTTTCATAAAAGTGAGATTTACTGCTACGGTAAGGCAAAAGAGTTTGAAAGCCAATACACTAAACTCTTTGGGTGTGACATGGGGGAATATCCTTTTAGATATTTGGGTATACCGATGCACCATATAAAACTCCACAATAAAGATTGGAGAAATATCGAAGAGAAATTTGAAAAGAGATTATCGAGTTGGAAGGCCAAACATTTATCATATGGATGTAGATTAATCCTTCTAAATTGAGTATTAAGCAGTCTACCCATATTCATGATGTCCTTTGAAATTCCTAATGGAGTTTTAAAAAAACTCGATCAATATAGATCTAAATTTTATTGGCATGGAGAGAAGGCCAAAAACAAAAAGAAATACTGATTAGCAAAATGGGACATATCATGTCGCCCCAAAGATCAAAGAGGACTTGGAATCATTGACTTAAAAAGCCAAAATATCAGCCTGCTAAGCAAATGGATAATAAAATTGCTTAACGAAGAAGGAGCATGGCAATCTTTACTCAGAAATAAATACTTGAGATCAAAGTCTCTAACACAAGTTCAAACAAAGCCAAATGACTCTCATTTCTGGAAGGGTACTTATGAAGATAAAAGAATAAGTCTTGTCATTTGGTACCTTAAAGGTTAATAATGGATTACAAACAAGATTTTGGGAAGATACCTGGTAAGGAAATCGTCCATTTAAATAAATATATCTCACAATCTAGAATATTGCGAATCGGATGCAAGATACAGTTGCTAATATAATGAGAACAACACATTCGAATATTACATTTCGGAGATCTTTGGTGAGAAATAAACTCTAGGAATGGCATAACCTAGTAGCCAAAGTATCCTTAATAAGGATAAATAACAAGAAGGATTCATATGGAATCTACAAACGGTTCGATCAATGTACCTCCGTTTGATGGATTATAATATTCCTTTCAACCATAAATTAGTTTGGAGAATAAAGATTCCATTGAAAATTAAGATATTCCTCAGGTATCTCCAAGAGGGGTAATTTTAACAAATGATAACTTAGCAAAGAAAAATTGGAATGGTAGCCAAAAATGTTGTTATTGTAATCAGAATGAAACCATTAATCATTTATTTTTTGATTGTCAACATGCTCCGACAATTTGGCGTGCCATTTTCATAGCTACTGGGTTAACCCAACCACAGTCTAGCTAGCAAATTTTAGTGAAAAAGAGAAAAATGATTCTGGTTGGAACCTTGGCTTTATGTTGGGCAATATGGAGATGCCGAAATGATTTTATCTTTGAAAATTGCAGACATTCTTCCCTTATGCAGGTAATTTTCAGAGGAACATACTAGATATGCTTTTGGACATTACTGTAGCATGATGACAAAGCTAAAGAGTCATTTAAGACGGCCAGCAGAAATCTGAAAACTGCAGCATTTGAGTTATTTGCTTCTCATAGATGGAAATTTAATAATAGACTTTGTTAGACTTAATTAATATCTTTCCTCCATTCATTCCTCAGCTATAATGCTGATTTTTGTAAGGTTTAAAACACTGTATGCGGAAACGCAGAGGCAGGAATGTAATTCTGTTTTCTAAAAAAATGTAAGTGCTTTAGATTTTCCTCATTCGGAATTAAAGGAAATCTCCATCATATTCCTTAGCAATATTAGCATCTAGAAATCTGTATTGCTTTTTGGTAATCTATGTTCTAAATGTTAGAAATATTACCAACAACTGCTTCTGCTGGTTTAAGATATTTTCACCTCATTGAATTTATATATGTGGTGCATGAAATTACCCTTAGGGGCAGTTTTGATTCTTTCATTTTAGAGGAATTAAAATCTATATAATGTATTAGCCTATTTGGCTTAGAATTTGATATTACACAACTTTTCTAAGCTCACAAATAAGCCTATCTCAAATTCATAGGGTGAGAGATGGAAATAGATTCTATA
>BCLF01000101.1:141447-154013 GCA_001602275.1 Zoysia japonica | reverse complement strand
AAATTCATAGGGTGAGAGATGGAAATAGATTCTATACATCATTATGCTATAATTCTATTTTTCAACCTATAGCACACTCTTCAACTCACTTCTCTACAATAGAAATATAACATATAAGTATGTTCCTTGCATGCCTTACAATAAATATACAAATATATTTCATATACAACTATATTAACTTAATTAATTTATACCTAAATTGTAATTATTAGAATGAATTCAATTCTAAAGATCCAAACGTGCCCTTATATTATTTTGCTTCTCTGCAGTTGCATATTCATTCTAATTTTTAATACTCCACTATCCTTCAGTGTGCTAAAAAAATTTTACATCATCTTAGTTTCAATTTTTTTTACCACTGCAGTTTTCACGAGGCACTCAAATTTATCATAGTGGAATCAGCCTCATTTTCTGGCAACAAAACTATAACTCATGTTTTTTTTCCCAGACTGCCATGGAACTTTGGGTCAAACTTCAATAGGTGTTTGATACAAAAGAGATGGAAGGAGTTAATGCAACAAAAAAAGCATGCAGCTTACAAAAGAGATTAGTTACAGAACTTTGGTTCAATCGTGTGATGGAAGGAGTTAATATTGTGAAAAGAGAGGCATCAGTTTTTGTCATCCATCCAAACCAACACCGTATTAAAATATTTCTTCTAACATTGTTCCTTTATAAATGTTTGGTTCTTTTCCAAATAGCGCTTGGGGTTACAGAGGATGGCCTCATTGCTTCAGTTGACATTGAAACATGTGTGAGATTAGGAACCATTGTGTTGCTACTTTTTGGCAGTAAAATAGAGGTACTGAATTGCATGCTCTACATTTGGTGCTGTTCAATTTTTTTTTTTGTGGTATCTACATACTTGCCCAAATTTAGTACCAAACTTTGCACTTCCATATAGTAATATATAGAAATGCTGAAAAGCTTCTCCTACTAGCTGTTGTTGCACATATAAGTTATGGTTCTTCATAACATGGATTATGGTTCATCATCTATAAGCTGAGAATCCATTGTCTAATGAACAGGAGTTTCTTTGACATGTACATCGGTGATTCGTCTATTTCGTTGGAGACCAAAAAGAATGTCAGTCAGAATATTGCAAAGCTAATGGAAAGATGCTGAAATAAACAAAAGCTGAAGGGCAAGGCATTCGCGGGCAAATTAGATTCATGCCATTACAATTTTCTAAACTTTGAAATATGTCATCGATGTGTCAATGACAGATGAGATCCTGCAAGTGAATGACACGTGGGTACAAATGACATATTTCAAATTTAACAAAATTGTAATGGCATGTATCAAATTAATCCATTCGCCTTTTTTTCTACATTTAGTGACAGAGGAAGAGTACTTATCAATGGGAAACTACACGGCGATCATTGTATGTATACATTCCTCCCTTTCCTGATTTTTTCGAACTCAGTACAGCGAGAGCTTACTGATGTCAGCCTAAGTTGTCTTTTGCTAACAATCCCCTCTTATACTCTTATAGGACACACTGATCGTGCTATACTTTCTTTTTTAATAATTTAACAGTTTGTACTGGAACTAACTTAATGTGCTTCTTCATTGTTGCATTCATCTTTTGTACTGTTTAGTTTGTTATTTCAAATCTCGCGGCAACGCGCGGGTTTTCCACTAGTTCTCAACCAATTGTTTGCATGTGTCATGGGGATACCGGTGACTGTGAGGTCAGTGGGCCGTGGGCTGGGCCTGAGTTAGACACTGGGCCAGATGACCTTCTTCAAAGTTTCCTTTCTATACCCGCCGACACACTAGACTGCCCGATCCATTTCTCCACTGCGGATAACGAACACAGTACTCCTCTCTGCTCTGTTCGCCAGCTCCGGCCATGGCCTCCTCCGCCTCCCTCTGCGGCGCCATGCTCCAGAGCCACCTCCTCGAGCCCCTACGCCCCGCCCGACGGACGTCGTCGTCGACCACAACGAGGCGCCGCCGCACCGTGCCCGCCAAGATCTCCTGCATCGGATGGGTGCGCGCGTCCGCAACCTCCTCTACCGCCGTTTCTCGCGTCGCTGACCTGCGTTTCTTGTCCACGTGACGACCGGCAGGATCCGGAGGGCATCCTCGGCCCGCCGCAGGGCGGCCACATCGCGCGCCTCGAGTTCCGGCGCCGGCTCGAGCGGGACTCCGAGGCGCGCGACGCGTTCGAGCGCCAGGTGCGGGAGGAGCAGGAGCGCCGCCGCAAGGAGCGCGAGGTACACGCACTGTCGTCCATCCATACTCTCGCCTGGTTCTGCGCGCGAGCCCCTGCCTTCAGTTCGAAGTTCAAACAGCCTGTGGCCATGGTCCTCCTGACTCGTGACTGCTCCCCTGCCGGTCGGACGGACAGGCGCGGGTGATCCCGGACACGGACGCCGGCCTCGTCGAGTTCTTCCTCGACACCGACGCGCGCGAGATCGAGGTCGAGATCGGCAGGCTGCGACCAAGGTGAGAAATCGCTCGTGCTGTTGATCGAGTTCATCGCTCACTCTGCCATCTCCATTGTTATCAACTGTCGCGTCCGCTGCTGCTAGGCTCAACCAGGGCTTCTTCGACCATATCACGCGAGAAATAGCGCAGATCAAGTTCGCCGTCACAAGAACAGCGGTATGTAACTGCAACACTTATCCTCGCGAGCTGCAACGCAGCAAACAACCAGGGTGATCGATGATCATCTTTACTGATCAGTAATGTTTCGTCGTCTGCAGGAGATGGAGGACAGGTTGATCGAGTTGGAAGCGATGCAAAAGGTTCTCCATGAGGGAGTCGGTCAGTTAACTTCTGATAAAAGCATAATGATATACTATATATCACTGATGAAGTTGTCATCTGAATTTAACTGTGGCAATATCGCAGAGGCGTACGACAAGCTGCAGAATGACCTTGTGACGGCTAAGGAAAGGCTGATGAAGATTCTGCAAGCTACTGATAGGAAAGCGACAGTAAGATTGATCATCAATATCCTATAAACTGAAGGAACTTTTTCCCCACATATTTCCATTTTGTAGCCTCTCAGGCAGCAATAAGCGTTGTGACCTGATCTTTCCACACAGTTGCTTGAGATGGTTGAGAGGAATGAGCTGAACATGTCCATACTAACTCTTCTTGATGAGAACATTGCAAGCGCAAAGACGAGTAACCAGGTGACTATATGGTGTCTCTGTTCGACTTGATAGAACTGAATTGACTGGAAATAATGCAAATCTGTGATTCCCAAAAGTTGCTTAGTCTGCTAACTCGGATTTTTTTTATGCTTTGCTTTGCTTTGCAGAATGAGGCTGTAGCCTTCATGGAGGACGTGCGATCATCTATTGTGAAATATATAACAGTATAGATTTTGTTGCCCATTGATCGTAAGTAGTTTTGCAGCATAATTTTCATTTTGCAAAGATGTCATGAATTTCCGAGGACATCTTCTGTATGTTTTGAAGGTTTGAGTTGTTTCCGGCTGTATTTAGATTCATATCTGCTCCAATAAAGGGAATAAAGGTTGTATTAGCCTCAAACGGTGAAGAGGAACTGTAACATGTTAATAATTGCACTATCAATAAATAATGCGAATGCTGACTCGTTTTCGCTTCTTGAATTTGAGACTGGGAAAAAGGATGCATATACTCTCTTGGTTAGAATTGTTTAGGAAGTTCTTGTTACATAGTACAAAGATATAGCAGGAGCTCATGGTAAATGTACATGTGCGGCAAATTTTCTTTCATTTCTTTTTGATGAAACTAGTCCTAATATCCGTGCTAACGCTACGGTCAAAGAAAAAAATATTAACTAAAAAATGTTGCTTGGTTGTAGGTAAAATAATGATGTACTACACATGATATTATATTCCACGTGCTTATGCTACAGTAATGCAAATCAAACAAATAACATGAATTTGAAAGAGAGACATTTAACAAACAGCCAACAAAAAAAACATGTTTGGTGTTTTACTTGCAATAGGACTGTTGATTAAAACATAATTCGAGCATTAATCACTTCAGTTTGTAGATTTCAGGAGATTATAATTAAGAAAACATGTTTATTTAATTTTAATAAATATAGATCAACATTAGTTAAGAAAACACTAAAAACGAATTTGAATAAATATAGGTCAACATTAGTTAAGAAATGTGTATCAATATTTATCACTTCAGTCTGTAGATTTTAATAAATTAAGAAAGCATTACTTATCGCTTTATATGTAACTATTTAACATTAGAACCCCTTTGGAACATAGAAATTTCACTAAAAAAAATACAAAAATCAGAAAAAAAATACCGGCGTTTCAAATTAGGCCTAGTTATGCACCGGATGCCGCGTACAGGCAGCCGTGGAGCAGGAACGGCTCCTGAGGCAGCTCGCAATAGCCACCTCCGCACGGTAGAGGGCGGTGACTTTCGTTTCTTCGTGCGAAAGGGGCTCAGGGACTGGAGGGGAAGAGGGAGAGTCGTGTAACAACAGCTGGATCGTTGATTGAGGATATGAAATTAATTGATAATATTAGTTGGCCCAATTTAAAAGAGATTAAAAAATCTCAACCGTTAGATTTGAAGGAGGTGTTTTATAGAACCTATTATAGATTTGAAGAGGGGAATTGTGTGTACAAATCTTTATGTGTACGATTGTGTGATATTTTGAGCCAACCCATTTGACTGAGATGAATAAGCAGGCGTCCTCTTATGAATTACTCAATGTTCCTCACAAAATAAAGTAAATAGATTCGAAAAGCATTCTCCACCATGATCTAATCTTGCACACTTGATCTTTCTCTCGAGTTAGTTTTCTACTTCAACTTCATAGATCTTAAAAAATGTAGCTCTTCATCCTTTTACTTCAACAAATATATATAACAAAATCTAGTACAGTCATCTAAAAGTTATGAAAAACTTTTTATCACCTCTTGTGTATTCTCCATTTATTTCGTACAAATCGAAATGAATTAGTTTAAGTGGTGTCAAGTCCCTCGCTTCTGCAACCTTATGAGGTTTGTGAGATTGTTTTGATTCCACGCAAATATAACACTTAGAACCTATTGACTAAGGTGAACTTTGGAATTAACAAATTTGCTAAACGTGCCATACAACCAAAAATAACATGACAAAGTCATGAATGCTAAACATTAGACTCATTAATATTTACCACATTGTTAACAATATTTTTACAGTCTTCTGACAAAGACAAGTGGAACAAGCCTTTGCTTTCATAACTTTTACCAACAAAAATCTCATACCTATACAATACACATTTATTGGATTTAAAAACTAAATTATACCCATCTCTACGTAGTAGAGAGCCACAAATAATTCTTTTTGATAGTGGGAACATGCTGCACGTTCTTCAATCACACGGCCTTTCTCGAAGTAAGCTCCAGATCTGTGGCAGAACCGCCCCAAAACACTGGATGGCTTGCCTAGGATCGATCTCAGGTGATATTAAGCAACAATACCCAAATAGTACAATACGAGTGATAATATAAAATAGAAAACCGATTAAAGTCTTACAATAGAGTTCAAGTAGTCTTAGGAGAGATAAGTTTAAAACAGAGTTTAAGCCATAGCGGAAGCGATACAGAATAGATACAACGGTTTCCTACTATGAAATATATCTTGCCCTAAGACATGCTTCACTCCTTGCGACCGGAGTTCGGTGAGGAGGGAACCGGTTCAAACGACCAGTTCGCAAGAGACTCACCTTCCCACATTCTTTGGCAGCAACAGCTATACCAGCTACCTGCAGAACGAGCTACACACAACAAAAAGGGAAACAACAAACCGTGAGTACTAATTACTCAGCAAGTCTTACCCGTCAAAATTGGCTAACTACAGCCGACTCCTAAGCATGAGAGGCTGACTTAGGGGATGGTCATTTGCATAAAACATAGTACTAACAATGGATCCTTACTTTTAAGTTTTAGCAGTAAATTAAGTACAAGAAAAAATAAATTTAATTTGCACTATCATCTACTACAATCATGGTTGCCAAACAATTACCTATAACTAAGCAAACAAATCATATTATTATTATTATTAGTCCAGTTGTTACTATGACATGACCTAGTGAACAAGTGGTATTCATTACTGTGAGGGGGCAGCGATTATAATCGATTTACGCACTTCTCAAAAGCCGCATGTGGCAACCTTTCACAACAATACCATAGGATCAGTCTGATGCGCACCTCTCCCAAGCACAAGGTCCTCCATGCGATCACCACGCCAGGTGCATCCATGGTTAGATCAAAGCTTTTCTCTACTCCCCGTCGAAAGAGAGGTAGGGTTACGTCCAACCACTACGGTATCGAGCTACGTCAGTTTTCTGGGTCCTACGTCCCCAGTATGCACTCGGCACAGTTTAAACTTGCTCAACAGGGTCACACTCAAATCGATCCTTAACTGACACAGACGGGGCTACCACCACGAAGGCCCAGCCTTCTCAATCCCACCTATACTCTATCTCAATCCCACCTATACTCTATCCCCACCTAGTCTCAGGTTTATTCAAGTGTGGGATAAAGTCAAATCTATAATTTCGCGAGTGAGCTTTCTCATTCACTCGACTTTTACCTTTGATTAGAACTCACAGCCTAGCTCTACATCGAGTTACCTGTACCAATATATACTCAATAGGGATAATTGGCACTATCATGCATCATAGAGTTCCAAACAACTCCTATAACTTAATACAGAGTACATTAGCTATACAATACATAGTGATAAAACAAAATTTTAAAACATAGTTAATGCACCGGGGCTTGACTTCGGTTTGCTGAGAGTTAGCACAAACAAGAGGAAGGTCTTCAGCGACAGACGACTCCAGAGCGATCAACGCTAGATCTTGGTCTTCCGCGACGTTTCCTAAGTGTGTGAAATGGTATGCGAGTGCAATTAGTTATGCACCTATTGACATCTAATATTTTACTCGTCATCGCATGTGACAAGGATGCTCACATACGATGATATGCTCATGAATGCAAATGACAAGGATGAAAATGCGATGATATGATAAGACGAGTACGATGATGATTTCATGAAAAGGGGTCCTGAAATGAATTTCTATACTATACTAAATAGTTTATAATAGAGAAGATTACTTTTAAATTTTTTTAATATGGTTCTTGAAGGCATAAACTACAATTTTAGTTGCTCATAATAGTAGTAGGGCTATAAACTAATTTTTGAACAAGTTATGCAATTTATTATTAAACTATGAATTTATAAATAATTAATCTCTAACTAATAGTAAATAATTATTTATAAATAATATACATGCACATAATTTATAATTAATTTTACAATGACAGGTCTTAATCATTAGAGACTAAATATAAAATTTTCACATTTTAATTATGTATGAAAATGATGATATGCATGCATGTACAATGTACTTTATTTAATTATTATAATTAATTATAATGCAGAAAATGCAACTTTGATAGTTCTAAAATATTCTACATGATGATAGGATTCCAAAGTTATATTATTTGTAATTTTTGGAGTTCAAATGCATTTTCTATGATTTTTGTAAGTTTTTACAAATTTCTGCGCAAGGAATAAATGATTTCTGAGATTATTCGAATCCGGGCGCCACGTGTCGGCACCTGGTTGCAGCCGCACGGAAGCGCACTGAAACAGCGGCCGCACGGGATCCGGCGGCTGGCCAAGCTCAGCCATGGCGTGGCCGTCGACCATCCCGGCGGTGCTCGAGCAGACCGCTCTGTGGCTAGTCGGCGTGATTTCTCACCAAAAACGTTGCCCTCGCCCTCGAGAACCAGAAGGAGTGCTCGGCTTAGAGAGGCGCTCACCGGAGAGCGCTTGCGGCGTGCGGCGGCGCTGGAGGAGCTTCGGTCGCGTCGCGCCAGCGCCACAGGGGACAAGGACCCAAGACCTTGGCTCCTAGAGCTTGGGCAGAGCAAGGGGAAGACCGGCGTCGAGGTTCTCGTCGATGAGGAGGGGCGGAAAAGGGTTGTCCACGGCAAGGTGGCATGGCTCTAGTCACCGGCGACACGGACGCCTTGAATCCTGTACAAAAGAGCCAAATTTTCGGATCGGTGACTTGCCTACAAGGTGAGGCACGAAGTGCACTACCTTAGATTTGCAAGTAATTGGGGAATGAACTTGGAAGCGCTGTGGATTTCAAAGAGAGAGCTCGAGCAGTGGCCGGTGCACCAGTTCACCGGAGAAAATGGCGAGGAGGACGTGCAGTGGTGTCTCTCCACGGTGACGTTCCAATTGGGAGAGAGAGAGTGCGAGAGAGGAAGAGAGATAGGAAGCGAGGGCACAGAGGGCTTTGGACACGGAGAGAGTGTCGTGTCCGCGTGAAAGCAGGGGCCGGACACGTCCGTCGGGGTCGTGGCGCCCATGCGGTGAGGAGCGCGAGGCGGGGCGCGTGTCCCTGTGTGTGGTCGCGCACGGTTGGAGGAGGAAAAGGAAAGATAAACAGTGAGACTGACAGGTGGGTCCTGTGGTCTTTTTCTTTTTCTCGAAATTTTCGCTGATTTTCTATGCTGCACTGTTTTTGCTCTGAAAACAATCCTTCCCGGGCTCTAAAAATTTTGAAATTTTTCAGGGTGGTAGATCTTTCTAAATGGAACAACTTTTATTTTGGACCTGAGTTCAAATTCCAAACATATTTTATTCTATAAAATTCACAAGATAGAAAATTATTTTAAGAGAAATAATTTATTTGGGCCGTTTTCCTGGCAAATAAGATTCCAAAAATTTTCTAAAATTCGAATCTTTACAATACCCTTCCAAAGAATATTTTGGCTCACAAAGTTTCGCTGAAAAATTTTGAACTTAAATTTTTAAAATTAAATTTAACTCGAGAATTTGAAATTGACCATGATCGTTTGTATTTCTTTTTGAGCTCGGATTCCGAAACCTCGAATCAAATATTCTTGCTTCTTTATTTACAACATGGAGTGTTACACAGATCAACCGTATCAATACTAAGAACACGCGCATGTGTCCTGTTCCTCATCAATAAAGAGCCGGTCCCTCCGATCTGATAAGATGAAAAAAAGAATATATCAACACTCACATAAATATTAACGCTGATATATCAATCCACCACTCAGGTGAATGAGAAATTGAAAGAACTGTAGGTAAAATATAACAATACCTGCATTATTGCAGTTTCACTAACAACCAAATTTGCTGATTTTTTATTGCCCTTCCACTTACAATCTCACGTTCACTAGAAAAATGACCAGGGTCGCCACAGATAAAGCAATTTCCCTTATTTTTTTCTCTTCTTAAAATTGGTTGCCTACTTAGTCTTTGCAAGGTTCTCCTGCTTATTCTTCTTCTTGTTGTTTCGAGATTTGTTAGAGTTGCTCTTCTACACCATATTGGCTTTACAAGTCCCAACAACTCTTTTCTCACGAGTGTCTTTTACCCTCACATTCTCCCCAACATCCAAAGAGTCAGTAAGATCCCTGTTTTCCTAAACGGAATTAAATGGCAGTCTAAACGGCATCTAAATGCTAAACGGCTGCCTTCGCGTATGCCTAAACACCATCTAGACGAAATTAAATGGCATCTAGACGGGATTAAACGATGTTTAAACATTATACGGTGGTTGATCGATTGTCTATCGTTTAGATGCCCATTTAATTCCCTTTAGAATTAGGATCAATTCACATCGGATTAAGATCAAGAGAAATTTTTATTCATTTTTGAGCTAAAATTTTAATAAGGACATATTTAATTTGTTAAAGGATCCACGGGCTGAGCCCTTTTACCACCCCTCTCTATGCTAGAGACGCCGATGATGTTCCCAACATTGGACATGTTGTGCAGCTCAAAGTAGTTGATCACCGTTAATGCAGGAAGAATGAAAGCTATGTATAGTTCCACGAAAGTTGTTCTAGAAGTAGTGGAAAGTATGTAATTGTACAATAGCAAGCTTTCTCCCGTATGTAGTAGGAAGAAGTTCATACACCAGCGAGCAATCGCATAGAGGTGCGCTCCTAAAAAGTTTGATCATCCACCTACCCATGCATGCAGGTATAATAGTTGGATAAAGTTATGTGCATGCGGAAACTCGCGAAGTGAATGCAAAAGGTGCAGCGATAGCAGTGGAAGGTGTTGTGTATATCGTCCAAGGATGAGTGAGGAGCCTCTACACTTGGAGATAAGGTGCATTGAGCTAGACTTGTTGCGTGAGATTAATTATCATCAATTAACAATAAGGTTTGCTAATTTATTCATTAGTTAATAGTAACTACCAATTCTCAGAAACTACAAAATACTCACTTAGTGCAATAAAAAAACTCTTGAAAACACAGATAATTTATTCATAAATCACAGGAAATGTAGAGTGAAA
Organism: Zoysia japonica; assembly: GCA_001602275.1. NCBI lineage: Eukaryota > Viridiplantae > Streptophyta > Magnoliopsida > Poales > Poaceae > Zoysia > Zoysia japonica. The sequence goes on along the minus strand of BCLF01000101.1, from coordinate 143,696 downwards.
ACACAGATAAATTTCTAACAATAAACACATCTCCTTCCGTGGTTATGCAGATAACATATCGTATTTTACACGGAATTTGGCTTCAAGTAACATTAAGTATAATGAGAAACTGATATGAGGCCTGATGGCCTCAAAATTATTTTGTCATAGAACGACCAAACTTTATATACGCTTACGTAACACGGGGATAAATGACCGATCGGTGGCGTGGCCTTGGACCAGGCGCATAGGTACGTTGCACGTACAGGTGGCGCGGCTCATTTGATTCGCAGGTACACGTCGACCTTGAGCACGGCGTTCATTTCGCTGGCGTTGTGCGCCTGCGTCCTCATCAGGCCGTACCCGGTGACGCAGCGGAACGCGCCGGTGCCGCCGACGACGGGAAGCTCCCTGACCTTGTCCGGGACGAGGTCCCTGGACACTACCGCGATGGTGCTGCCGTTGTGCGGGCCCGCGGTGAAGACCACGTTGAAGCAGAACATCAGCGCCGGCTCCGTCTGGGAAGTGAAGAGGTAGAAGCCTTGCGCGCGGCCGACGGCAGGGGGCTCCCAGTCAGGCCCCTCCATCAGCGGGTCATCGACGGCATGCATGTCGCCGAACCGGGTCCGGGGACAGCCCGGCAGCGCCGTGGTTCCCGTGGTCATGCGCCCCACCGTCGCCGGCCGACCCGGGGAGGCCGTCACGATGTCGTGCATGTAAAAACTCAGGTGCTGCATGGTGGTCTTCGGCTTGGCGGTGGCGACGGTGACGGCGAGCGCCGCCAGCGAGATGAGTAGTGCCAGCTGGAGAAGCATGGCGTGCTTGCTGTTGTGGCGCGCACGAAATGGCTGAGGGAAGATAGCTAGAACAAGTGTGCATGTACTCGAACACAAGGGGCGATATGTGCTCTCTACTTATCGATTAATGGCAACCTGGGCTACCAACTTGTGATTCTGCCGCTTGCAGGTCCAAATCAAAAGCCGGTGTGGCCATTGGATTTTTTTATATACTGGATTCATGTTTTCAAAACGTTTTGTCAACTTATCATGGCCTTAAACGAAAGTCCAATCTAAAGTTGACTTACATGCGCATATCATGCGAATCTCTATCTCTTCTCTTCTCTGCTCTTTTAAAAGCACAGTTTTTTTACATAAAAAAAAACGTCTCAATAGAAATGGGTCGAACACGAAAAATACAATCAAATTGTCTCTTTTTACAAATCCGACGGATAAAATCTCTCCACGAACACACCTTACAAATCTAACGAATGAGCTCTTACGGATCTCTCATATTTTGAATTCACAAAAATCATTATTAGTTAACAAAATAAAACTAATAAATACAGGAGATTGAAAGAAAGTTGTCAGAAACAAAACAAATTTATTTAATATTAATATATTATTTCTTAAGCTAATATTTTTTCATAGACCGTAACATTAGCACAGACATTGAGACTAGTTAATCACAAGTAATATATGCTGCCCCTCACTCCTTCGTCTATCTTCATACCTTCATTTACTTATTGACAAAGAAAACATTTTCACATTCTCCATTGGTTCCAATGCAATTTGTATGTAGGCTTCAATTCAATATACGCTCTTCGTTCTAATATTGTTATCGCTGTTTAACTCAAATTTAAACAAATCTGCGACAATAGTTTTGATTTAAAGAAACATGCGACAATAGTTTTGAAACAGAGTGGGTATAAAACAAACCAGCTTATTTCTCATTTTACAAATGGCTCTAATAAGTAGCGAAAGTAGGCGGCGGCCGGGTGGCCGGAGGAGGCCTGAGCTGTCGATTTTTCTGGGCCTGTCCACCAGTGGGCCTTAACTTTTTTTTTTTACAAATGGGCCTCAGAAAAGAAAGAGAGAAAAAGAAAGAACAACGTGAGGAGACAAGAAAGTATAGAAACGAGGAGACGGCCGCGCCGACCAGGAGCAGACTCCGGCGATGTGGCGGAGGCGATTGGGCGCCCTGATCCTCCGATCTCCGTCCTCCTCCTCTTTGCAGCCGCGGCAGCACCGCCTTATCTCCGGCGAGGTAACCAGCGGACCGCATCCCCCTCTCTTTCCGTAAATTGCATTGCGTCGACCACCTCGTCGGATGTGTTTGCATCGTTGTGAAGATAAATACTGGCTGTTAAGAGCGCGGCGAACCCCACCTTGTAAAGTGGAGGGGGATGATTCGATTAGTATCTTCCAGTTTATCGGCTCCCATGGGCTTGGCAAGATTCGTGCCGATTTCTTCATTTCCTCCCCCCCCCCCCC
>BCLF01000101.1:107928-131618 GCA_001602275.1 Zoysia japonica | reverse complement strand
AGCCCCCCCCCCCCCCCTCCCATTGAAAATTCTCTTAAGCATACAATATAAATATATTATTTAGCTCTAATTCAGTTAGCTTGTGCAATATTTGACTTCTTGATTGTGATGTTGCCCTTGTAGAAGTAAAAGAAAATCTTATTTTACTTGCTTTTTTATTATCAAAATGAATAAATTTGCTCTTAAATACATCCTAAATTATGGTTTATAGCAATAGCATCATAATTTGCCTCCTCTTTGCTTTTGTTGCATTTTAGCAGCTCCCCTCGACGGCCGGCGTGCACGGGCACAGTGACATGGGAGCCCGCAGGGGCGGGGAGGGGGGGGGGTGCTTGCCGTCGAGGCTAGTGGGCATTGGGACGCGGCAGCAACGAGCAAAGATTTCCTTTCGGGTTGGAATGGATATTTTATATCCCGTGAATTGCTTTTCTTTTGTTTCTTTTCTGATGGAAAAGAATACTCCCTTCCTTCATTCCAAACACGCCTACCATCTCCATTCTGGACGAAGTTGCTCCCTCCGCTTTCAAAATTCCTGTTGTTTATACATGTCATTGTTCAATAAATTTTTTTATAAATAGTAAAAGTTAAAATTATATTTTAAAAACCGTGTCGTTATCCAAAACGATAAGAATTATGAAGCCAGAGCGTGTACAAGCTTCCTTTGTGCGAATGGGGTCCTTGCGGTGATGTTTGGTGGAAATTCTTGTCTGACAAGTACGTAAAGGTAGGTCATATAGGGAGGAAATGGTGAAGGTTTGCCACAAACTAGAGGTAATGGCAAAGTCAATTATCACCATCCACGAGTGACCACAGCATAATAGAATTACTGCCATTATTTGAAGGGAGATGTAATCTCTTTTTTTTTTCCTTTTTTCGGTTTCACATAATTTTATAATAATTTAATGATGATGCAAATCCGAAAATTTTTCATGCTTTATTAGGTCCGAAAATCACAATTCATCTTCATTGAGAAAAAAAGCACAATCGGATCTTGAGTGGGCTATCCGTGAGGGATATTGTCAGCCCAGTAATTTCCTGCAGCTAAGGCCCACGGACCTTCTAACGAATGGGCGATAGCGGCAGGCCGGCGCGGAGTTGCGGTGGTCGTCGACGGGCAGCGGACCAGCCCAGTCGTGCTCCCTGCGTTCTTTCCTTGAAGCCGCACTCACACTCGTGTTCGACTTGAATTCCTCTTAAACTGGCGCTCTTATGTAACAACCTTGCTTCTTCCGTCTGAACTTCCTGGAAGAATTTTTTTTTTCTTCCTCCTGAAAGCAACTGTCCTCGAAGAATTATGAGGATCGAAATTAGCAGCCACATGGATTCTAAATGTCAGGACAAATGTCCCCTGATAACACCCGAGTGGAAAATTTTATGTATACACTTGTGTACTGAATGTATTTGGCTATAGAAATAATTTAACCCTCTGTTTTCATCACTGACATTAGTTAGTACAAATTTCCACTATTGATAAATCAAATTATAACAAAATATATTATATTTCTTATAATAAAAAAAATTGTTCAAATATGTAAATTATCACTGTAGTTGTGTTTCAAATACCATCAATGATAAATCAAATTATAACAAAATATATTATATTTATTATAATATTTTAAATAAGATAAATGGTAAAGTTGATGTTAGAAGTCAACGGTGTCAATATTTTAAAACCGGAGGGAGTATATTCATCTCCTTCCTAAGGTTTTTTTTTATTATACTTCTTCCGTTTCAAAATATAAGTATTTTTAACTTTAGTCAAAGTAAAAAATGTTTAACATTGACCACTAATAATAGAAAATAGACAACATTTTAATTATATATAAATTATATTTTAAATTCATAATAAAATAAACTTTTATAATATGTAACTTTTTATAAAAAAGATTATTTAATGTTTTAAATATTATTAGACAAAGTTAAAAAAAATTGACTTTCACTAAATCTAAAAATACATATATATTGGAATGGAGGCAGTACTACTTTTGATCACGTCGTAGACTTATCTAAATGAAACTCTATCATTCATGATGCTGTTCTATAATAGTAGTATTGACATGCATTTTAAGTATTATTCTTTTCCATGTTTTAGTGGCTGCAATGCCAATGACGAGACTAGCCCAGTGATTAAATTTCCATCTGAATTTCCTCCGACGCAAGCATAAAGCGGAGTCCGTCCTTCCGCGTCTCCGTCGGCTGTAGGAACGGGGCGTGCTCACTGCTCGGTCGTGGCCGCAACACACTTATGACAGTCGTGTGTTACCGTTTCGCCTCTCTCGCCGCGTACGCGCTCATCCCCTAGCTGGCAACCAAGGACGACGAAGGTCACTCCAGCGCGCACGCGCCGAGCCATTCGTCACCGCCATTGCGGTGCCTCTTTGGGCAAGTTTATCCATTTCCTCTCCTTCCGCAAGCCAGGCACACCGCGGCCTTCTCTCTCTCTCTCTGTGCTAAATGTCCTCCCAGGAAAATATCCGTCGCCTTTCCCGCTATATAAATCCTTCCCCAAGGTCAGTTGCTCCTTCCTCCCGCCATTTCACCTCCCCAACGCAAGAAACCGGCCAAGAATCGAATGTAATTTCGGAGAAATCGGAAGTCTTCCCCAATTTCGCCCGCCGTCGCCATTGCAAGAATTGAAGCTTTTCTGGTGAGCTTCAATCCGATTCATCAACCTTAGATCATCTCCGAGTGTTGCTATCCTGCTCTGTATGCATTTTGTTCCAAGATTTTCGGAGAATCATGGTCGTCGCCGCCGCGCTTTTTCTTCCTCCGCCGCCGCTCGTCGCCAGTTCGTCTCCAGCCAGCACCAACCCGACTAACCCGTTGGTGAGCATCAGTGTGCCCCGTAGATTATGTATTAGAGCACGATTTCGATTTTTTTTTCAAGATCGTGGATTTGTTTTGCACTAAAGGCAACCACAATGCTTATTGCAAAGTGATACCATAAGGTAGTACTTTATTGTTGCCCCTATGGATGGCCAACGGGCCGTGTCGGGATGTCCCGGCCTGGACTTAAGGCCAGGCTCGTGCCTTCTTCGAGATAGCTCGACACAGTCCATTAAATAATTGAGTCGTGCTGTGCCGCACGCGGGCTGCCAGCTGAGGGCCAAGCATGGACCGGCTATTTTTACATGGGTCATGCCGTGCTGTGCCGGTCTGGGTTCGGAAGGAAAATAAACTTTTTGTCCTGAAAAATTACAGAAAATTAATTATATAATACTTAAAATACTAAATTTCAAATATAAATTAGTCAAATTACATGTATTTAACAGTAAATTTCAAATAAAAATACCACGGACCTTTCGGGCCATACCATGCCGAACCGAGCAGGCCACGAGGGTTGCTCGGTTCGTGCCTAGTCGGGCCGCCCTAAATGGACAGTGCTCGTGCCAAGCCAACGAGCCCGCACCTAGGCCCAAGCACAGCTCGTCGTGCTTCGGTGGGTTGGAGTGGTTGACCCACTTTCTTGCTTCAGTGAGTGCACGTGGCAAGATGGGTGAACGAGGGGGCAGCCTCCTGTATTGCCTTGTCTTGTCATGTCTCGGGGCTCACACGTTATTGGGATCTTATGTGACCCTCACACTATGTGGCCGAGGTACCTAGTGCCATGACACTGATAATACCATGGTTAAAGAATTCAATATAAGCATTGGGCATATAGAAACATAGATGCATACCTGCTATTTAAGAATCATGAAACAATTACAAATAATTTAGGTCCATAAAAGTGCTTTTACCTTCCATGCAAATAGAAAAATTGTACATGCACACAAAGATAGATTTATACACCATATAATGATATGATCTAGTTTATTAAATCAAATAGTAGACATCTCTAGGTTAGTAAATGTAATATATGTTAGTTTAAATAAGACTTGACATGATCTAGTGTAGGTTCATCTACAAAGTTTAATAATGTGCTTAAGCATCTAGTTTCTATACTCTTTTTTCCCTAATCAACCTCATTAGTCTTTACTAGAAATAATCTAGAACTTATATTATAGATAACACAATCACTATAATTAAACTCCGTAAATTTCCTCCTACTTATCTTTTACATTTACTAAAATAAGATTTTTTTTGTCTTTGGATGAGTAATATGTCTAGGTGAATATGGTCATTGTAAAAGTAAAGGTTTAAATCCTTTAAACACATTTTTGTCACGAAGTTCGATTTATGTAGCTCATGCCTCATGCATTGTTTGAAATATATGCATGTCTCATTCTTGTTTCGTTTTGTTCAAAATGTTCTATGTTTATTGCAGTTGATTTCTTTGGATCGCTTTATTCGTCTTTTTTGTTGTTTCCTCGATGTTGGATTTGACAACATGAGTGAATTGTTGAAGGACTTCAGCACATGGTGGTTGACACGTGAAGACTACCTTCTGATCAACTAATTTAAAGGTATGAGGCAAGCACACCCCCGATCATTTTGATCCTATATATGATTACAAATAAAGTTAAGTGCCTAAAATGTAGGATTGACAGGTTAATCCATAGGATCATGGTGCGATTTATTCCATCATGGGAGCATGCTTAGTTGTAGTCTATAGCTAAATATAAATGTTAATGCACTTCTAGTAATTATTACTCTAGCTAATACTGTTGCAAGAGTCTTAATTGATGTAGTTTTAGAGTTATGGGTCGATGGTGACTAGGGCTGAAAACGGTATGGAAATTTCCCGTTCCGACCGCGTTTCGTTTACTGTTTTTCTCGTACCATTTTGGATAGGCGGAGAAATATGAAAACGGACAAAAACAGTAAAACAAAAAATGAAAATGGTATGGCCTTTTTTTCGACTGTTTCAGCAGAATTCCGTTTTACTGGGTTTTTTTCCCCCTTTTTTACCGTTTTCCCCAAATATGGAAATCAGTCCAGATTCATCGGTGAATCGGACGGCAGCTATCAGCCTAGGTCCACTGGAAGGAAAAGAACGTAGGACACGCGTTTCGCCACCAGCCGGAGCAGAGATTGCACTGAAACCTCAAAACAATGTTTAACATTTTTTAAATTCTGATATTTCTCAACTAGTAAATCAAATGAATATTTCATTTGCAGATTTATATTCCTTGCAGTTAAATCTACAAAATGAGATTTTATTTAAACATGTTTTATAAAAATAAAAAATAAAAGTTACAAACTAAATAACCTCTTCTATGAACCTATCTTTTGATGACATCTATGTTATTACATTTCCGACTTGATTTCGGTTACTGACCGTTTCCGATGCATTACCGTCCAAATTGTTTCGTTTTTGAAACTCCGTATTTTTTCCAACCGTTTTCGTTTTCGGCCGGTGTTTGACATGTAAAAATAAAAATGGTAAAGCAGTTTTTCGACTGTTTTCAGCCCTAATGGTGACGGTTTATAGTTTATTATGATGACCTTGATGGTTAGATGGAGATAGGCAAAATGTTGATTTAGGGTACGTGTCGTGTCACATAAGGATCATTACGTTGAATCTTGATTTAAGGAAACTTCATGCAACCATGGATGCTGGTTTAGGATCGTTATAGCCAAGTAGTTAATTTAAAGCTTCGTTGCCTACTAGGAGTAGTTTGCATGTATGGATAATTCATGTGGTGAATGTATCCACAGGGACCTCCATCACTACAGTGTTGAGCCCAAGTTTTACTGATATAATTAATTGCATCCTCGGGACTATCGATCCATCGTAAGCAGGGCTAGCCTATGGGGTGTTAGATCTGGGTAAACAGGGAACCAATGCATTTCAAGGAAGGCATTACTAGCAGACATCTAGTGAAACAACTATATGTGATGTCTATGTGCACTTCTTTGGGTGCATGGTGCTAGCTACACCACAAATGGTCACTCACAGTTTATGGGTACAACGTACAAAGCTCTATCAGGCCTATTCAATGCAGCAACGATGACCTAAGGATTATATCTGAAGTGTTGCCGTGTGAAGTTAAACACATTCCATGTACTTATCTGGGTCTGCCGCTTTCGGTGCACAAGTTGACCAAGTTGGAGCTGCTCTCTCTAGTTGAAAAAGTGGCTGACCACCTACCAAGATGGAAAGCCTCACTCATGAACCGAGCTGGACTCCTCATCAGTCTAGGCGGTTCTGACACCCATTCCAATTTACCTCTTGATGGTGCTGGATCTCCCTAAATGGGCGATCAAGGCTATAAACAAGTGGCGAAGTAATTTCCTCTGGAAAGGTAAAGGGACTGCAAATGGGGGCTGCTGCTTGGTCTCCTGGGACCGGGTTCAGCGCCCTCTGCAGTATGGCGGACTTGGCATCCATGATGGATCTCCCTAAATGGGCGATCAAGGCTATAAACAAGTGGCGAAGTAGTTTCCTCTAGAAAGGTAAAGGGACTGCAAATGAGGGCTGCTGGTTGGTCTCCTGGGACCGGGTTCAGCGCCCTCTGCTGTATGGCGGACTTGGCATCCACGATCTAGAGGTGCTAGGCTGGGCACTACGCATTAGATGGCTATGGGCTAAAAAAATTGGATCTTCTCGTCCCTGGGAGGGCTTGCCGATCCCTGTACCCTGAAATGCACAAGCCATGTTCAATGTTGCAGTATCCACCACCGTAGGAGATGGTCTTTCAACTTTTTTCTAGACCGATAGAAGGCTACATGGCCAGACAATCTCAGATATTGCTCCACACCTATTTGCCATTATACAAAACACAACAACACAACAACAACAACAAAGCCTTTTGTCCTAAGCAAGTTGGGGTAGGCTAAAAAGGAGCAACAACAGGCAAAACAAAGTCAAAAATTAGAAGACAGTGGCACAAGCATTACTCAACAAGACATGGGTGGCAGATATCAAGGGAGCAATCACAGTGCAAAGTCATAATTGAGTATCTACATATTTGGGACTTGATGGAAAATATCCACTTGCAACAAGACACACCAGATCAGCACTTCTGGCGTTTCTCTAAATCTGGGGTCTATACAAGCAAGTCGGCCACAATGCCTTCTTCATGTGGACAATCAGATTTGCACCTTGGAAAAGGATTTCAAAGTCCTGGGCTCCGCCACGCTGCAAGTTCTTCATTTGGCTTGCTGTCAACAATCGCTGCTGGACAGTAGATCGTCTTTTTAAGCGGAATCTGCCACACCCCATAGTGTATCCATTATGTGACCAAACAAGAGAAATTATTCAGCATATACTTGTATCATGTGTGTTCTCCCAGCAGATATGGGCACTGATCCTGCTGAAACTGAATATCATCTACATTGCTCCGCAATCTTCAGTGGGTCAGTTTTCAAGCTGGTGAAGCAAAGCGAGGTACCTATTGCCAAAGGAAATCAGAAGAGGTTTTAATTCCCTGGTCATTTTGATGGCCTGGAAAATTTGGAAATACCAGAATGACTATGTGCTCAATTATGCACAACCGAACATACCTTACCTGTTGTGGAATATTAGCGATGAGTGTTCTATTTGGTGTGCTGCAGGAGCCTCACAGCTTCAAGGGCTGCTCAATTGGTCAATTACTGTAAACTGAATTCTAGAGTTCAGCATTGGGTTAGTCATTAGATAGGGTGGGTGTTGAGTGTTCTAAGGTGATCTTGTCTCTGTTGGGCAGTTGTCTCTCCAGGGTGTGCTGATGTGTGTTGGGAGAGACACCCTCCCCCCTGCTGTACTTTGTTGTTATTTCTCCTTAATGAAATGACACGCAATTCTCTTGCATGTTCGAGAGAAAAAAAGTTCTATTCGAATAGCTGTGCTTGTGGCATCAAGCTCCTTAATGATGGATCTTTTGTTTAGTGTAGGAAAATATATAAACCACATCTGTCTTGCATTTTCATTGTGCGCGAAATAGATGTAGATTTGCATTCATGGCTTGATGTTCATGAATGATTAGGAATTCTTGACATGGAGGTCAAGTGCGATTACTACATGTGCTCACACCATGTTATTTCATCTAAATACTTAAATCTAATAATTACCTCATTATTCAAGTTTAGAATGTCCAGTGATCATTTATGCAAAGTTAACCATATTATCCTATATTTTTGTGGGGCTCATCTGCGTGGCATCCTTTTCTCATAAAGTCCCTCAGATCCAGGTTGATCTATCCATGCAAGCAACAGTAGTGCAAAGGAATCTAATCAGCTATTTGCAAGCTTGATTTGCTTGTCTAATTTTATTCTTTTCCTTGAGCAGGATAGTGTTTTCTGTATTGAGGACTCACAATGTCACCATGTCTGAGATGTTTGGATCTGCAATAGTTGGGGAAGCAGTCAGCAGAATCTTTTCCTGCATAATAAGCAAACATGAGGATAATCTAAGGAGCAACAAAGAGAGGTTGGAGATGGCCCACATTAAAATAGAGGTAGCAATTGCTATTTCCAGCAAGTGGCAGATCACCGATGTGCCGTTGCTACGTTGGCGAAGGAAGTTGAAGCGTACATCTCAGGAGTGCAAACATGCAATGCGTGAATGCAAGCGATGCTCTCAAGAAGACAAAAGGCTCCAAAAGCAGATCAAGCAGTCTTCATTTCCTAGACGCATTGCTCATGCAACCAAATCATTCATGTCCTTAATTGTCAGCCAGAAAAATGATGAATGGTCAAGCAAGGCTACTGTTCGAAGATTTGAGAGGCTTGCTGATGGAGCTAATGACTTTCTGAGAGGTGTGCAGCTTGGTGGGACACCAAAACAATACATGTCCTTTGACCCTCTCATCACACATCGTTTTGCAGGCAAATTTGTACAGTATGAAATGTGGCATCATAACCAATACCGTTACTTTCGTATACGACCTATGAGTTTTGAAGGGCGTGGGCTTGAGGCCATGCTAGGATTTGTCTATGAAGATCATGAGATACCAGAGCATAGTTTTCACTTAGGATCTATTTTGCGTCTTTCTGAAAGCACAGACATTATTGGGATTATAAACAAGTGTCTAAAGTTGGTCACACCCCATTTCAAGTCTACCGCTGAGGTTATTATCAAGGAGCTCAGACAGCTCCCAACTCTAGATTTCTGCTGGTTGCCATGTAATGCATTTGGTAACAATGAGCACTGGAACCATATTCACAACATACTGACTCGATGTTTCCGCCCTAATCCACTGTGCTGCCAAGGATATGGTCTGCCCAGCATGCCACCAGTTTGCACCAGCAGGAGCACAAATGCATCAAGGCTGTCAGGCATATTTCCAGAACCTGTCTGTCATATATTTTTGCAACGCCACTTCCCATTGCTTGAGTACAACATCTTACAAGGACCGATCACTAGGCACAGATTGAAGCTGGGAATTCTCTTCGCACCGCATGATGACTTCAATTCTGCTGCTGGAGTTGAGAGTTATGCCACAGAATCAATTGATGGAGAGAAGCAACAATACTCACATTTTGATGCTCATCTGCACCAACTTGATGAGATGCTGCTACCCAAAGCAATCGATTACCTTTCAAGAAATGCCAGGGCAAGGACTTATCGGATATCTTGGAATTCTAGACATGGTAGTCCACACCTTTGTGTTGAGAAGATCAACACACAGACAATAGTAGAATGCAGAACCACGTCATAAGGTGAAAAAAAAGAGTAAGATGTTTGAAGTGCAGGACCCGCTAAACAAAGGACAATGGAAGCAGGCAGCCACGGATTACCTAGAGGTATGGGGCCTGTACAGTAGATCATTGGACTTCTAATAATAGACCTCTCGATAATTAGAGGGACGAAATTAATAGAGTATATTTCCTCAAGGCTCAGGTTTTATGGTCGTGTATCAATAGTGTCACTTTGCTGTATTGTATGATGGAATTATGGTTTTACATGTTAGTTCTTGTCAAGTTTATATTTAGCCTACCTCAACTTCTTTGCAAGTAGAAGGCTTTGTTGTGAAGGAAAGAATAAATCCCTTGAACATTTTGTGAGCAATACACAGTAATGAACTATATATGATTAGCAATAAAGAAGATTTTGAAGAGCTGTATGGGGCCGCAGAAGGTTTTTTTAAAGCAGAGTACTAACGGATTCTTTTATGAAGAATCTGGTTGAGGTGGTACTGGTGCTGTAATTCGTCATGAAAGTGGTGGTTTTGCAGCGGCAGCTTGTTGGCCGGTTGTCCATGCAATTGGCTCAGATGCTACATGGCGGAGAGAGAGAACGGGTAGCTCTTTCACATCCATTTCGCTCTGGCACACTCCACCATCTCCTTTCCTGGACCACACTCCATTGCATTTTTCCTCCTTGTGTGATCATATAAACAACTGTTTGGTCCCATAGACTAATTGTTAACTAACTAAAATTAAGTAAGTCCATCCAAACAGATAAACTAACAAATGGGCTAATTGGTAGTAATCCACATACTGACAACAATTATTTTATTATTCAATGGAGATAAGCTAAAGAGACGAAGAGATGTTGATAAGTGATAAATAGAAGGGCAACAATTATTCTACTGTAGTATTAATATTGATAGAGATTAGTAAAGTACAAAAATATATAATTATTTTATTAGTAATAAATAGTTAATTATCCTCATCTGCACATATATCCATAAAAAATATATATATGGATGATACCATCCAACTTTATCCTCCAACCAACTCCCTTTGAGCACCCACAGTGGATGGATGCTTGAGGGAATCTTTCTTGCCCTCTTTTCATTTCAACTTCCATCTGTCTAGATTTCGTTCCTTTTTTAGACTTTCTGTCAGTTTAAGCACTAGCTTGCTAAGTATAGGTTAAATGGAAATTTTATCCCTCATGTAAATGAACCAATATAATTTTCATTTGCAATTGTGTTAATATGAGTGTAAACTATTTTTAAAATATTCTATTTATATAGAAATTACAAAAAGAAATTCTATTTAAATATAGTTTAATCAGATTAATACAATTACAGATAGAAATTATGCTGGTAGATTTACATAAGGGATAAAATAGTTATTCCACCCATCATTTAACAACTTTACAGGCTTAAACTGACGGAAAAGCTAAGAAAGAAACCAAATGTGAATTTCTGTCCAGTTCAAATAAAAAAAAGCTAAAAAAGAAATGATGATTATTTTAGGGAAAAATAATTCTCTCGTAAAAAAATAAGAATCGGTGACTCGCGTGAGATGTGGATGGTTGATACATCCATCACCCACTGTAGGTCCACAAACAGCAGCAGGCCACGTCCTGCCATTCGCCTTCCAGCGGCAAGGCCGGCCGGCGAAATTATTGCTGCGGCGTGCCAGCTATACCATACCCACTTGCTGGAATTATTGCTGTGGCATCTCACTAAACTGCTCGGTTTTCATAAAAATCACTCAAATCGTTTTGGGTTCAGTTTAAGTTGATCGATTTTTGATATAATAAATTTAAAAATTTTAAAAATACGAAAATCAGTGAAACAGAACGGTTTACTGTAAAATTCAGTGAAAAACTGGTCAAACCAATTTAATTTTAAATTTAAAAACAGTAAATCGTAAAAACCGGTTAACAAATAGTAGAAATCGATCGATTTTTTTTCAAAAATTTGATTTTCAATTTGTCTAATTTTACAATTTACTGTATCGGTTTTTACCAAAACCGTGTGCAGCCGCGGCCTACGGATCGACCTTCATGACGAGGGCTCATCCATTCCGGCCAAACAAGCCCCTGACAAGCTGGAGTAGCTTTCTACGACCATTCACGAAATCAACGAAGAAACACGTGGTCTCTATTTAACGAGATTTTTCAATTCTTCCGTTGATCTTTTCATCTTTGCCACTTAATTATGAACTTTTTATTTGGAGCCATTAATTATATTTTTCCTTTAAATGTTTTTAATAAAATACTATATTTTGAAGTCATATTATCATATTACATTAGGTTCTAAGATTTTTGTTACATTACACTAGATTTTAGTCTACGAATCTTCACTTTACACCACCTTTTAGCATTTATAGTAACATGGTTACTATCATTATCTTAGTTTTGAAATTATTGAAATTACTTTTTAGCATTCAACTTTCTGAAATTACTAAATGACTAAGCATTACTGAACGACTTAGACCACTTTTTGGTACAAAGCTTTCAAAAATTAATGAACAACTGAAAATTACTGAACCAATTTTACAACTTATTGAACTTATTAAAAATTAATGAATGTCTAGAAATTACTGAATCAATTCAACAAGTTATTAAATTTCCTATAATTACTGGAAGACTTGAAATTGAACCAGTTCTACAAGTTACAAAACTTATTAGAATTACTGAATGAATAAAAATTAATGAACCACAAGTTACTGAACTGTATGAAATTATTGAATTACTGAAAATTACTAAACTATTTTTGTCCTAGCTTACTGAATGACTAGGTATTGTTGACCCAATGACACTAGCCATGTTAAATGCTAAAAAGTGGTGCAAAGTGAAAACTTTGGGGCTAAAACATGCATTCTGCCGCAAGTACTAGATTAGAATCTAGTATATATGTGATTATATGACTTAAAAATGTAGTATTTTGTGCAATTCATTCAAAACATATTTTTGATATTTTTAACAGTTTTACTGTTTGATGTTGTGTTAAAGATAAACATAATACGAGTTGCAGTGATGCTGACAGCAAATATAATGTATCATTATACAAATATAAAATAGTAAAAAGTTAAAATTTTAAATAAATGATATCTTTCGAAGGGAACAAAACATTTAATTTCTACTCTTTAAAAACACAGTTTTTCTTTTTTCTGTACACCTGATAAAATACCCCCAACAGAAATAGGTTAGACTACGTGCACACGAAAAAATACACGTAGAGTTGTCTTTTTTTACAAATTTGACGGATAAAATCTCTTCACAGACAACTTTTATAAATCTGACGGACGAGCTCATTCGGATCTTTTAGATCTTGACCTGACAAAGAACATTGTTAGTTAACAAAATATAACTACACGAAATAAATATATAAGATCCAAAGAAAATTATCAGAAAATAAAACAAATTTATTTTGAGTCATTCGGCGAATTGCTTCCCGCCGTTGCTATTCATCCGCTAATTTATTATGAAGAATAAAAAATTTTAAATTTTAATATTAATATATTATTTTTTTAAGTTAATATTTTTTGACCGTAATATTATCACGGGTATTGAAACTAACGGTATTAAATAAAAGAATGATATGGTAAAGATTGAAATGTTAAAGTATTTGTTGTTAAAATTAAAAAAAAAATCTCCGATTTAACTGTACCTGAGGCTCGCTGGCCGTCCACGTTCTCGGCGGCAGTGGGCAATTACAAATCCAACTGCCCTTCCAACCTTCTCCGCAGCAGCGGTCCCGTCCCACACACCCAAAGTCCTGTGCTACGGAAGAGATGAGCTCGGCGACGGCGGCGCCCGGGGAGGGGAAGGTGGTGTGCGTCACCGGCGCGTCGGGCTACATCGCGTCCTGGATCACCAAGCTGCTCCTCGACCGCGGCTACACCGTCCGCGCCACCGTACGGGACACCGGTCAGTACCTCTCGCCTCCTCCTCTCCGTTCCGCGAATAGACCTGTTATCGGGATCCATTCTCAGTGGATTTGTTGGGCGGGGACGATGGTGTGACGATGGGTTGCAGTCGATCCGCGACCCATTCTTTGTGCCCAGAATTAGGCATTTTTGGCTTTTAGGAGTTCCATTTCTTCAGAAAATAGGCACTCTGAATTCTGAACAAATGGGCATGTCCACATCCTCATGTCGTTTTATTCGACCCATTCTTTGTGCCCAGAATTAGGCATTTTTGGCTTTTAGGAGTTCCATTTCTTCAGAAAATAGGCACTCTGAATTCTGAACAAATGGGCATGTCCACATCCTCATGTCGTTTTATTATTATCTTACTAAAATGGAACAAAAACATCAGGTTCACTGTCTCCAATTATGCCGAAACAGTAATACAAATAGCACCCAGAAGTTTGAACGACTGGAAGTATTAATGTTCATCCTTTCGAAACGGGAGGATTTTCTTATTATGTTCCTTTCTAGCAGGGGTTTCTGTAATCATCAGGAGTTCACTTCACTATCGAATTCAACTGTTTCTCAAGTTCCTATGCATTTTTGTTCTTAGACTCCAACGAGGCCCCTAAATCTTTGAAACATGACGCCAGCATCTCACCAGACTTCTCTTAACATTTCAGCTGACCCTAAAAAGACACAGCACCTCCGTGATCTGGATGGAGCAAAGGATAGGCTTCACTTGTTTAAAGCCAGCTTGCTAGATGAGGGATCTTTTGATGATGCTGTTAATGGTTGTGATTGTGTCTTCCATACTGCTTCGCCCTTCTATCACAATGTCAAGGATCCCAAGGTTCGTGTTTTTACTACTCAATGCAAACATATATGCATTTATTTGTATTTTTATTACTTCTTTCTTCAAAAAAAGTAATTTATTTAGTAAAACCCAAAAACATCAAGTAGAGCAATACTGAATTTCAGACCATGATTTACATCTTTTTGGGCCGAATACTTGTTTAAGAAGTACTTTACTCAACTGTCTATCCTGTGACTTCACCCTATTGGAGTTGGACGCAACATGTTGAGCTTTACCCTTCTAGAAATTGCAAACTTACTAGTTTTCTATAGAGTTCTATGTTGAATTGTTTTATCTATATGTCCTTCAGGCAGAGTTAATTGACCCAGCTGTCAAGGGAACGCTTAATGTTCTTAGTTCATGCAAGAAAGCTTCTATTAAAAGGGTTGTGGTAACATCATCCATGGCTGCTGTTGCCTACAATGGGAAACCAAGAACACCTGATGTCATAGTCGATGAAACATGGTTTTCTGATCCAGAAATTTGTGCAAAGCTTCAGGTAATAAATCTTGAAATAAATTGATGTACTGCCTCCATTTTTAAATTATTATCGTGTACCTTTTTTCTAGTCTGGATGTTTGGCATATATGGACATACTGTGTGAGTGCCAACCAACACAGCACATTTTGCTTATTGTGGCTGTATGCCTCAATGTGTGCCACTCGTGCTTCAATTATCTTCATTTGTTTCTGAGAATTTGTGTACCTGTGGATTAGTTTTCACTCAAAACAGTTTCATGAAAATGGTACTTTGTTGTTTCTTCTTATTGATTTAACCATGAGGTATTTGTGCCGAGGGCTTGGTTCTGTGCAATACATCTTCACCAGGAATTGCTAGCGTTGTTTGCATGATGAAATGATGATATCATCATTGTCTAAATGTTCACTCTTCTGCAGCAATGGTATGTTGTGTCGAAGACGCTTGCAGAAGAGGCTGCTTGGAAGTTTGCAAGGGACAATGGATTTGAAATTGTTACAATAAACCCAGCAATGGTTATTGGTCCCTTGCTGCAGCCGACACTAAATACTAGTGCAGAAGCAATTCTGAAGCTAATCAATGGTATGTGGCTTGAGCAACCAATTTATTTACTTGACTTTTATTTAAAGTTGTAGAAAATCTTGCACCCACATCCTTTTATGGATTTATCATTTGTTTGAGGGAGTACCTTTTAGCATAGTAGGGCACTAATGCCCAATTCAAATTCTCCATTCTAATATGCTTATGGGATTTGTTGGACAATTAGAAATATTTCGGCAAACTTTTGTTATCCTTGCTGAAACTTTTATTTGCTTCTTTTTTCTTATTCTATTAATGGGTCTCGTTGAGTTTGATCTTTGGCATCGTTTGGGGCTAGCATGTTATGTTCTTGTTTGGATTTATAATATATGTTACTCCCTCTATTCACTTTTATTTGTCATTCTAGCATTCAAAATTTATTCCTAAATACTTATCATTCCCACTTACTAATACACTTTCTCTCTTTCCAACGCACCTTTTCTCTCTTTCTAACATAACTTTGTCACTTCCCAATACCTTTTCTCTATTTACAATACATCTTTCTTTCTCTCCAATACAACAACAACAACAAAGCTTTGTCTCAAGCAAGGTGGGGTATAGGCTACAGATAAAACCCTGAGAGAGAGAGAGACAAAAAAGGGAGCACAACCGGCAATCAAGATTCAGGCATATGAATTGCTAGCCTCCATAAACTCCTATCCAAGGTTAATTTTTTTGGCGATATCCCAATCCTTCAGATCTCTTTTCATAGACTCTTCTCAGGTTAAGTTTGGTCTACCGCTGACTCTCTTCACACCGCTTAAGCAACTTACTATCCTGCTACAAACCGGTGCTTTCTGCGGTCTTCGTTGAACATATCCGAACCACCGCAAACGATGTTGCACAAGCTTCTCCTCAACTGGTGCCACTCATAATCTTTTTCGTATGTCATCATTCCGGGCACAATCTCTCCTCGTGTGGTCACACATCCATCTCAATATACGCATTTCAGACACATATAGCTGTTGGATTTGTCGTTTTTTGGTAGGCCAACACTCTGCTCCATATAACATGACAGGGCGAATTGCAGTCTTATATAATTTGCCCTTGAGCTTTTGTGGCACCCTATTGTCACATAGGACGCCAGAAGCTTGATACCACTTTAACTATCCGGGTTTAATTCTATGACTTATATACTCAGCAATATCTTCATCTTTCTGCAACATAGAACCCAAGTAACAGAAAGTATCCTTCTTGGGTAACATCTGACCATCAAGTTTAACATCGTCTCTTGTACATATCCTTAATTATGTACTTTGTTGAGACTTTGTGCCTTTTCAATGCCCACCATATGACGTTTCTGGGCACTTTATCATAAGTCTTTTCTAAATCAATGAAGGCCATATGTAGTTATTTCTTCTGTTTTCTGTATATCTCTATCAGTTGCCTTATTAGAAAAATTGCCGCCATAGTGGATCTCTCGAGTATGAAACCAAATTGGTTTTGGGTGACTCTTGTCAATCCCCTCAGACGGTGCTCAATAACCCTCTCCCATATCTTCATTGTGTGGCTCATTAACTTGATCGCTCGATAATTAGTACAACTTTGCACATCTCCCGTATTCTTAAAGATTGGTATTAAAGTACTTCGTCTTCATTCATTAGGCATCTTGTTTGATCGAACGATAAGGTTGAACAACTTGGTGAGCTAAACTATTGCTACATCTCCAAGACATCTCCACACTTCAATGGAATCCCATTTGGACCCAGCGCCTTACTTGTTTTCATCCTTTTCAAGGTCTCCCTTATCTCGGATTCTTGAATCCTTCTCATAAAGTGCCTATTCAGGTCATCGGAAGAGATATTCAAATCAATAGATGAGCTCCCACTATTTTCGTTCAACAGTTTAGCGAAACACTCTCTCTATCTATTTTTGATCTCTTTATCATTTACTAGTAGGCGCTCAGTCTCATCCTTGATGCATTTAATTTGGTTGAGTTCCCTAGTTTTCCTCTCCCAGCTTTTGGCTATCTTATAATGTCTTTTTCCGCTTCTTTCGTATCTAGTCGATGGTATAAGGCATCAAACATCTGACCTCTTGTCTCACTCACTGCTCGCTTTGCGATTCTTTTTGCTAATTTATATTTCTCTATGTTGTTCGCGCTCCTATCAAAGTGTAAACGTTTAAAGCACTCTTTCTTCTCTTTGATAGATTTTTGGACATTTTCGTTCTACCACCATATGTCTTTGCCTTCACGCCTGGTTCCTCTAGTGACACCAAGCTTCTCTGAGGTCACTTTTCTATTACAAATAGTCATCTTCAACCACATATCATTTGCATCGTCTTCTAACTGCTAAGGGGTCTCCTTGATAACCCTCTTCTTAAAACTTTATGCTGCATCTTCCTTGAGCTCCACTACTTTGTCCTTTACACTTTGATGCGTTTCCTCTGTTGAAAGCGCAACTGAAAGCGAAAGTCTGCTATCACAAATTTATGCTGAGGTACTACACATTCTCCTGGTATCACTTTACAGTCTAGGCACGCATGCCTATCTTCACTTTTTGCCAAGATAAAATCAATCTGGCTACAGTGAGTACCATTTTGAAAAGTTATTAAATGAGAAGCTATCTTTCTAAAACAGGAGTTCGCAACGAACAAATCTTAGGCAAGGCAAAGTCCAAATCCCCCTCCCCTTGATTCCTACTCTCGTAGCCGAAATCACCGTGCACCCTCTCGAACCCTACACTAGAAGAGCCAACAGGCTCATTTAGGTCTCCTCCTAAAAAACGCTTCTCAGTGATAGGCACACTCTGATCATCACATCCAAATCCTCTCAGAATTGCTTTTTGACACTCATCCAGACCTATTTCTGGGGCATAAGCACTAATTACATTAAAAACTAAATCTCCAATAACTAGCTTCACTAGAATAATAATATATTTGTGCCTCTTGATGTCCACCACGCCATCTTTAAACCTCTTGTCGATCACAATGCCTACTCCATTTTTTGCCATCATTGTCCCCGTGTACCAAAGCTTAAAATTGTTATCTTCCACCTACTTTGCCTTTTGGCCCTTCCATTTCATCTCCTGAACACAAAGAATATTTACACGTCTCCTAATTATAGCATCGACTACCTTTCGAAGTTTACCCGTAAGCGATCCTACATTCTAACTACCTACTCACAACTGATTCCTTACCTCCCGCATCTGCGAAGACCCTTACTCATTTTCCACTACACCCGGGTGGTGGCGTAGCGCGTCACTAAGGATGCGACGACCCGATCTTCGCTCACTTGCGACCGCATCCAGATCAAGATGCGGCGCACCGCTAAGGATATGATGACCTGGCCCTTGCTCATTTTCCACCATACCCAGGTTCCGGTGTAACGCCTCGCTAAGAGGGTTACGCCTCAACAAATTTCTTTGGGGTTTCATTTCCATGAGAATAGCTATGATAGTTGCTGGCTCGCCACGTCTACCACAACCCACTAATTTATCTGGGTTTGATACTGGCTATGTCGTGGCAACATAGGTAAAATTTTCACATATGTTAGGACAGCATAGACGGAGTAGCCTCCTTCTTTATCCAGGCTTGGGACCGACTATGTTAAACCTAGGTGGAGCTAGAATGACAGTTAAAAGTGAACGGAGGGAGTACCATTTACCTGCTTTGTTTGGTAGCTGCTGCGGGCACAGGTGGATGCTAGAAATGCTACTCTTTTTACTCATTCCCTTGTAGTCATTTGTACGAAAGCCATAGGTTAAACACATATTTAGTAGATAGGATTGTCCTTGTAAGCTTTGTGACTATGCTCATATAATAATACATTATGCTATCTTGGAATGTGTGCTTTCATAAGCTAGTAGCACCATAAAGGTCTTGAGACTTGCTCACAGCAACTGCTTGTTTTGTTATGGCCCATGGCACCTTCCCTACCATTCTGATGCTTTATTTGCTCCTATTTCTCTGGTCACTTGTCTACCATATTTGTCTCCTCACCGTTGCTAAACATGTCTGCATCTAACAGTAAGGCTATTTCAGTTATTTGTTAAGAATAATGAACCAAGTACATTATTAAGACTTGAAAAAAAGAAAGTAGTATGCTTTCACGGCCAACCTAACAGTATTTTGGTTTATGCTCTGAAGAAATAACTGAAGCGGTTAAAATCCTTCTCATTTTCTGCAGGTTCCTCTTCTACGTATTCCAATGTCACCTTAGGATGGGTAAATGTTAAAGATGTTGCCCTGGCACATATCCTTGCATATGAAGTTCCTTCAGCAAACGGTCGGTATTGCATAGTTGAAAGAGTTCTTCACTATTCAGATGTTGTTAACGTCATCCGCAAGATGTATCCCACCATTCCTCTTCCAGACAAGTAAGTTGTTACTTTGAAATATTATCCACCGTGATGCCTTCTAATGAATTTTACAAATGTACGAGGTGTCAGGGTTTCGATGTTCCTTAATCAGCATTCCTGTTTGCAGGTGTGCAGATGACAAGCCATTTGTACCAACCTACCAGGTATCAAAGGAGAAGATAAGAAGCTTAGGCATTGAATTGATTCCACTGGAGACGAGCATCAAGGAGACTATTGAAAGCCTGAAAGAGAAGGGATTTGTTAGCTTCGACTCTAGCAATCTGTGAAAAAGAAGGAAGTGGCGCATGATATCTTTTAGTTAGTGGTGTGCTTCAACTTGCAACCTCAGAAAGCACATGTGGTTTTGTGTAATCTAAGGTGACCCAAAATAAAAGGAGGCATGCCTTTCGCTGTACTGTGTGAATCTTCTGTATGTTCATGGACGGGAGACATCTATGATATTTAATCGCTGCTTTGAATCTAAGCAATCTTACTAGCCTCAGCGCGTAGACAACAATCATACTTTGGAACGTCCTAGGTCTGGAATTCACTCAAAGCATTACCCATTGTTTCAACCCTACACTAACAGGTCAAGGCTCCATTTGGACGCAGAAATTTCCTGTTTCCTATCTTTTTGTTATGAAATTGAATTGATTATTGTGAAATTACTACGTTCCAAATGAGGTCTAAATTGACTTTTTAACATGAATTGCCTACTATTGACGCTAAGATGTCACACACAAAGAACATCCATATGCAAAAGATCAAAACAGTAAAGATTGAAGTTCTGATTTACCAGATTAAAAGTTTTGATTTTGGTAGATTCACAGCAGCACTGAAAACTCGAGCTTGAGAGGGATCCATCGGAGCAAGATCTTATAGTTGATCTTGGCTCGGCAGCTCAGCTAGATCACCTTCACGCCGCCGAGACGAGAGAAGCAGAGAGATTACGGTTTGGAAGAGAGCTAGGTTTTGGAGATAAAAAAGTAAAGATGCATTTGATTTTGACGATTGGGGTTGCCTTGAATCAGCCGTGTGCCTCCTTTTATATAGAGTGATGGTTTTATCCCGTGGAAAATAAATCAGCAACAAAATCAACACTTTCCCTTTCACAGAACAAACTAGAACTTCGGATTTCATCGAGATCCAAACCTAGCAAAATCGGAGGTTCCAATTCAGTTTGTTTTGCAAACGGTGAGCATCTTAGAGATCCCATAAATTTCTCGTCCGGACTCTAAATTAAGTCATCTATATATCTGTTTTCTATCATCTCCACGAGAGATACATCTTAAAACCTTCAAATAAATAATTTGGCTTTTATCTTTATGTCTTTTCAAGTATTTCTTTGTATCTTTAGCTAAAATCTTCACGAACGTCTCCACAGATTGCAAAATATGTCTAAAAGTATTTTTTGCGAAATAACCGTCGTTGGACAGAAATTAAATATTTTCTACCATATTTGGCCTACCGAACTTTTAGTTTTGGATACCGAACACTCCGATGGCCTCGACCACAGAGAGGGTGCTCCTAGATACTCCGACGAAGTACAGGACACTTCGGTGAGGACTTAGCCATTCTTATCATAGCGAACATATTGCAATCGAAACTTTCAGTTTTCCTAAATGCTAATTTTAGCTGTCAACACCTATATTGCATTTAGTAGAGGTGGTACGAAAATCATAAATATTGTTACTCTTGTCAATTGCACACATTAGCGGCAGTCATCCCTTTGCCGAGCGGCAGAGGCACTCGGTTCACCCGTGCTAGGGCCCACACACTGTGCAGAAGAGCTATCATAAAATATAATCTCTCCATTCTTAAATTGTTTTGTAAATAAGTGCACCTTCATCTTATTTAAAAAAAAATGATAGACATAATATATTTTCATTATAATTTACTTTATTATTAAAGTTATTTGAAACTAATTATACACATGTGAATTAGTTTTTTAATAAAATAAATAGTAAAGATGTTGTTAAAAGTCAACAGTAACTACAATTTTAGAAGGGGGAGTACCGCTCTTACAAGGCGCCCACACATTATGTGGAAATGTGAATGAATGGACTCAAATTCTAGCTTAACTCCCATGAAAAACTTATCCGGAAAGAACTTGTAATCAATGTGTTGTACACTCACTGAGCTATCATGGAAATCAATGGATCCATCAATGGACATGTCGCCTGTTACAGTACATGAGAATATGAAGAAGAGCACCACCATCTTGAGCATAACGCTTCTATAAATAAAACCACATGGCCTTGATTGCCATTACTTTTCCATAATCCATGATCCTAGACCGTTTCATGCTCTGGACTATAGGAGCCATTACTTTTCCCATCATAAATTTGTCATGTTTTAATTGCATAGGCATTAGTACCATCATCCTTGGACTATAGGAGCCATTACTTCTATAAATATGTCAGATGAAAGCTAAACCAAATTCTCTCAATGCAGTTTTGACGGAAAAAAGAAGCCCACTCTGACCATCCAGAGTAAGGACCCATTTAGAAAACAGGAGTTTCACGGGAATTCTGTAAGAATTTTACAGGAATTAATTCAATTTAATATGAAAAAAAAGGTAGAAAAGGAAGCAAATCCTCAGTTTGAAACAGGCCTAATATTGATTGCAACTGCATGCATGGGAGACATGTTGGATGCTACTGATATTAGACCAATTGATTCAGCAGATAATAAAATGCAGAGGAGCAGCAAATTTCGGAACAGCGGCGTAGTAGGGGCACAACTGCATCTTCATGCAGATAGCAAAATTGATGGCCGGCTTTCAGACGGATAGCAAAATTGATGGTCAGCAACTGCAGTGGCCGCGGATCAGGGGTGGTTGCTACGGATCGGTTAGCAGGGGCGGGCGGCAGCTAGTAAAGATTCTTTAGCATGTTGAATCATGTTCAAAATGACATAATCTAGATGAAAAGCAGAGTGCAACTCTGTTGTTCCAAGGATATGGAGAGATGAATACGTTGACAGCATGGAGTTCCGTTCCTCCATTCCATTGTGGTCGCGGTTAGATCATGTCGGCCGTGCTCTGGACTCTGGCTGCCGCTCCAATAGCGATCCATGGCGACCGACTAGAGGATTCAATGGAGCGACCAACCACCACCGAATTCGCTGTTGATCCACAGGCAGGCCACACACGGCAAGGCAATCGTTCATGGCCTGTCCTGCAAAGTAAAGCCTCTCTGGTGCCATGGTGTGGTCTATTTAAAATTTTAGATATGTATAAATATATATATAAATTATACGATTTTATATAAAATTTATATCAAATTGTATATATAAAAAATATTACGATATATCTTCGCTAAAATCCTAGGTTGGACTGGACGCCTCATCATCCACCTATCCTTGTGTTGTGTACTGCTGGACAGGAGTATCAAGAAAATACCCCTACTGATGACGCAGATTTCTTACTGCTGACCTGATTAAAGTGTGTCGCGTGCAGACGTTGTTCTGATGTCTCATGACGCGCCACCACGGGTGCAGAAGGAGAGAGAGAGAGAGAGAGAGAGAACACAAGCATACGCGAGGAACTGGAGCAAGAATCGAAACAGTTTTTAAGGTAATTAACAAGCAGCGGCGATCCGTTCACGGCGACAAGAGTGATGACGATGATGCTTATTACAAGTACTCGCTACCAGAGGAGGAGGCGGCGTCGGCGGCGGCTCGGCGCCGGGTTGAGCCTGATGACGAGCGCGAGCGCGTTGCTGGTGGCCTGCGCGACGGCGACCACCCTCCTCCGCACAGCCTCCACGTCCCTCTCGCCACGACTCCCCTGGCCGAGCGCGTCGAGACACGTCGACGCGTCGGTGAGCGCCGCGCTGGCCCAGGTCTGCACGTTGCTCAGGCGCCACGCGAACCTTGCGCTCCCGGCGCGGCCCATGCGCTCCATCTCCGCCGCGGAGTCCCGCAACCGGTCCGCCGCGTCGCGCGCCATCTCGGCGCAGTCCCTCATCGCTCCCCCGGTTCCGTTGCCGTTGCCGGCGGCGCCGCGGAGGCGGAGGCGGAGGTAGGAGGAGCAGTTGGCCGCGCGGTCGGCGCCCACCGCGAGCGCGGCGCGCGCGAGG